>JAFMOC010001272.1:40000-42247 GCA_019802505.1 Corydoras sp. C115 | reverse complement strand
GAGAGGCGAACGTCTAACCCTAACCACCTGCCGCCTTATCTTTTATTATCTTATCTATATCAAATTATATATAATTACAGTGGATATAAAAAGTCTACACACCCCTGTTCAAATGCCATGTTTTTGTGATGTAAAAAAATTACAGTAAGACAAATAATTTTACAACTTTTTCCACCTTTAATGTGACCTATAACCTGTACATTAAAGCAATCTGCAAAAACAAACAGAAACCTTTCAGTGCCGAGGTGTATCGTTTTATTATTTCTAAAAATAAACAACTGCAGAAATCAAATGTTTGTAAAGTTGCCCATCTAAGTGTGCACACCCTTTTATACACTAGGCGTACCAGGTGTGGCTGTGTTCAGATTTTTAGCAATTACTATGTACAAACTGCATGTTAAAATGCCGGTAGATCAGACGACCACACCCTACAAGTCAACGCATAATTGAAAGATGCCCTGGGCTCGATCAACGCCGCCAATTGAAAGATTTCAGCTGTTCTTAGTAGACGGCGTCATGTGTTCTCTGATCTTAGCCTGATTTTTCTGCCCTAGACTATTTTTGTAAGCCACAGTCTTTTTCCTAGCACCAAGTCCAATAGGTCCTCCGGCAAAGGAAAAGATGCCCCTTTTTTTTTTTTTTTTTTTTGTAGCATGCCCAGATTGAGTGAATCTCAGTTATATCAAAGTATATCAGTCTAGGAGGGAAGGCCTTAGTCAAAAAGTAATTTCCAAGTCATTAAAACTATACCAATGTGCGAACAGCATGTGAAGGACTAGTCATTATCAAAGTGGAGAAAACATATGCACAACAGCGATTACTCCCATATGAGCCAATACCGATAGCCAAACAGCTACGTCCCGCATGCCGATAATAGATGATAAGTACAAGAAGGAAAGCTGGTCCAGCGCGCGGTCTGCCCTCCAGCGAGGCCGAGCAGCAACACTGAAAGGCAGACATGCAAGAAATTTACAGTGGCGAAGTACTTGGCACTGCTGGCAGTACTATGATGACAACAATCTCGCCGCTCTTCTTCATATCGTCTGGGGCCCCCTATATAAAGGTTTCGCTATAAGACGCGTGCGCAAGACGGAGAGCCTTCATTCTATCTCAAAGATAAAAAACACTCCTAATGCCCCGCAGCTTAAATTTTGCCAAAAAGACATCTGACAATCTCCCTAAACGGTCGATAGTCGCTAGGAAAAGGCGGGCAAAATGTGTTGTGGACGTCTGATTAAACCAAGGTTGAACTTTTTGCGACGTAATGTTCCTAGAGCGTATATTTGAGTCGCCAAAACCGACACTGGCATTCAAGATCACGGCGAGACTTGATAAGCAAGTCCAGGCATGACCTAGCAGGTGAAGCATGGTTGGGTTTTGGTCAGCATACAATCGATTTGCTGTCCCCCCCCTGTTTTTCTTACAAAAGCTGCGGACCTGGTGGCCTTAGTCAAGGCCGTGGACGGAATTATTGAACAGTCTGCCAAATACTAGGTCAGTGTTGCGCCCAAAACCTATACGGGCTCTTCTGCTTAGGAAATGCTGGAATGATAAATTAGAGTAATCTTCATCTTACAGCCCCATTGCGACAATGACCGGCAAAGTCACATAGCCTTACAAAATCAACAACAGCCATATGAGCTTCCACCGGATGGAATACGATTCAGGCCCTTTTGATTCATTATGGGCCGTGGCCACGAGTGCCAGGACCTGTAATCCCCAGACTCTGAATCATCTTGTCGGGTGTGGATCTGCCCTCATGAAGAGACGGCTGGCTGCCACAGGGAACTCAGTATGCCCCTACGGCAATCTGCCTTTTTTTTTTTTTTTCCGAGTGGTGACAGGGTCGTTTGTGCATCCAAAGAAGTAGTAAGGGCTAATATTAGGCCACACTCCAGAATTGTAGCGCACACTGATAGGCTGGTAGTGGGTGTAAACGCTTTAAAAAAAAAAAAGTAAAAAAAATTTTTAAGTGAAAGCGGCGCGAAAAAAGGACTGAAGTGCTGTAATATAAAAGCCCAAAGTTGCTGCAACAAAGTATTTTTTTAAGGCGTAGTGCCCCCATATTTATGCCAACCAGGTATTTATTCTTAAGTTTTATTAATTTAAGTAATCTTGCCGCATGTAGAAGGTTCAAAGTTTCTGTTTGTTTCTTCATATTTGCATTGATACCAGGTTTATAGAGTCAGCGATTAATGTGTGCCGAAAGGACGTTATGATGAAATTATTTGTTCTTGCTGTCATTTT
>JAFMOC010001272.1:0-27500 GCA_019802505.1 Corydoras sp. C115 | reverse complement strand
ACCCACAGAATAAGTAAAAATAATTCAACACAAACAACAAGAAATAAAAATTTTAATAAAGAATTCAAAAAACCAAATGGAAATACCCAAACACAGACAATATACCAAACCAAAATCACACACACAAACATTAAAAAACACGCTATTAACCAACTAGAAAAAACAAACACCAAAACCACCACTAAATAACAAACAAAACACAAATTTAACCAAGCCAACGAAAACCAACATTTTCAACCAAATATTTTTTAACAACACACAAAAAACAAATAAAGAAGCAACTCCAATAAGACAAACAAAATAATTCCCAAAAAACTCAAAACCAAATCAACAGAATAGAAACAAAAACCCAAAAAGAAAGAAATCAATGTCAAAAAGATCAAAATAACAAGATCATTTAACATTTGAAAAAAACTAACAAAAGAAAATAACTCAACTTCACAAATAATAAACTTATACAAACAATCACAACAATAAAATGAAAGCAAATACAAGTGGTAATCCTAATCTAATATAAACAATATAAACAAAATTTTTAACCAAAAAAAAATTAAAAAACATTTAATAGACAACAACAACAATTTAAAAACAACAAAAAAAATCAACTTAAAAAAAAAAAACAAAATAGAAATATTTACAAAATCAATTAATAAAAATTTAAATAAAAAAAAAGAAATAAAAAAAACACAAATCATCTAACAAACAAAAAACTAAAAAAAAAAAAAAAATAAAGCACAACGGAAAAAAAAAAAAAAAAAAAAAAAAAATCAAAATATAACAAAATAAAAAGACAACAAAAAAAGTACTACAAAAGACAAAAAAAAAAAACACGAACAAAAATATATTTAAAAAATAAAAAAAAAATAAAAAAAAAAATCTAATAATAAAAAAATAATAAAAAAATGTAAGAAAAAAAAATAAAAAAAACAAAAACAAAAAAATTATCAAAAAAAATAAAAAACAAACAAAACAAAGAAAAAAAAATAAATACAAACAAATATAATAATAACAACATCAGAACCAAATAAAAAAAAAAAAAACAATTAAAAAAAAAAAAACAAAAAAATGTTAAAAGACAAGAAAAAAAAAAACAAAAGAAAAAGCAAAAAAAACAACACAATTATCACAAAAAAATAAAAAAAACATAACTAAAAAAAATACCAACTATAACTAAAAAAAAAAATTTAATACAAAACATTGTCAACACATAAAAAAACAAAATCAAAAAAAATAGAAAAAAAAAAAAGAATACAAAAAAATTAAAAAAAAAACATAAAAAAAAAAAGAAAATAAATAAAATAAATAAGTCAATAAAAAAACAAGAAAACCCCCCCCCCCCCCCATAAACTAACCTAAACAAAACTAAGAATAAAAAAAAAAAGAAATAAAATAAAAAAAAAAAAAAAAAAAAAAATCAATTAAAATAAAATACTATAAAAATAAAAACAAATATAATAAAACTAAAAAAAGAAAAAAATAAATAAAATCAATTAAAAAATTCAAAATAAATATAAAAAATAACTCAAATACCAAAAAAAAAAATAAAAACAAAACAAAAAATCAAATAAAAAATAAAATCAAAATGGGGTAAACACTAAAAATAACAACAAAATAATCTACAAAAACTGCAAAATACCAAAAAGCAAAAAAATTAATTTAAAAAAAAACAAATAAATAAAAAAACACAATCCTAAAACATATTAACACTACAAAAAAAAAACATTCTTCTACAAAATCACAAAAAAAAAACAACAACAATTTCAACAACAAAACCCCAATATATAAACAAAAAAATTAAAAAAAAAAAAAACATCAAATTTTTAAAACAACACCAAAAAAACAACCAACAAAAAATTTCAAAAGTTCAAAAAAACAAATAAGTCACAAATAAATTACCACAAAACATCAAAAAGGGAAATCACAAAAATTCCACCCGAACATAAAAAAAATTAAAAACAAAAATTAACAATAAAAATAAAAAAAAAAACCTACAAAACAAAAGAAATCACATAAATTAACAAAACAATAAAGCAAAACAAAATCACACGCACTAAAAAATAAACAAAACAACATTTTTCGAAAAATAACTTACCAAAAAAAAAACAAACAATCACAAAAAACTTATACAAACAATAAAAAATTAAAACAAAAAAATAAAAATTTTTAAAAACAAACATAACCAAAAAAAAATATAAAAAAAAAAAAAAAAAAAAATATTAATAAAACAATAATCAACAAAATAAATACAAAATACAAAAAACAAAAAAAAAACAATTAAAAAAAAAAACAAAAAATAAAAATAAAACAAAAAAAATTAAAAAAAATTCAAAAAAAATTCAAAAACAAAACAAAAACAAAAAAAAAAAAAAAAAAAAACAAAAAAACAAAAAAATACAAAAAACAAATAAAAACAAAACCACAAACCAAAAAACTAACAAAATAAAAACACAAGACTTACAAAAACACAAAACATACAAAACCAAACAAAATAAATTAATATTACACTCAACAAAAATACTAAAAAAAAAAATAATATAAAACTCATAAAACAAAACAAAACCAAAAAAAATAAAATAAGATTAAAAATCAAAAAACAAAACAATAAAATAAAAAACATAAAACAATTAAAAAATACTTAAAAATAATCCAAACAAAAAACAAAAAATAAAAAACAACAAACCATCAAAATCAAAATAACACCAAATTATCAAACAAAAAAAAAATATTAAATCCAAAAAAAAAACACCACAAAAAAAAACAAAAACTATATAAAAAACTAAAAAAAAATAAAACATAAAAAAAAAACAAAACAAAAAACAACTGAACTCAAAAACAATACTCAAACAAAAAAAATAAACAAAGAACAACCAACACAAATAATTAAAACCAAAATTCAAATTTTAATAAACAATACACTAAAAACATAAATATAAAAAAAAAAAAAACCAAAAAAAAAAAAAAAAATCTAAAACTCAAAAATCTAAAAAACTACAATCAAAAAAAAAACAATAAAACCAATATAACCAAAACCAAAAAAAATCAAAAAAAACAAAAAATAACACCCCAACAAACTAAAATACAAAGAAATAACTTATAAACACAAAACAAAATAAAATAATAAACACAAAAATATCCACAAAAAAATACAAAATAACTCAAACAAAACAAAAACTATAATAAACAACAAAACAAATATAAACTTCAAACATAAAAAAAAAACAAAACTCTAATCAAAAAAAAACAAACCATCACAACTAACCCATAAACACAAAAAATCAAATAAAAACAAAACAACGGATAAACATACATCTAAAAAAACAAAAAATAAACAAAAAAAAAATAAAACCCATAAAAAATTCAAAATATAACACAAACAACGCAAAAAAAACCCAACACACTCAAACACACACAAATACCTAAATAACAAAAAAAAAAATACACAAAAAAAAAAAAAAAAATAACATAAAACAACAACCAAACAAAACACTAAACAAAAAATTAACAACAAAAAAATAAACAATAAAATCCATCCAAAACAAACAAAACAAACCCACAACTATGTAAAAAAAAAAAATCCGCAATTAAAAACCCAAAAAACCGCAAAATCAATAAAACACCCACCCCTCAAAAAAAAATAAAACACAAAAAAAAATTAACCATTTTCAAAAACATAAATAAAAAAAAATAAATGCTTACAACCAACACCCGATTAAATAACCTTTACACCACTAGTATAACAATAATCAAAAAAAAAATAAAAATTTAATAAGCAACAAAAACATCAAAAAAATAATAAAATAAAATTCAAAAGAATAATAAAAAATTTTAAAAAAAAACACCACAGAAAAAAAACAAAAAACCAACAAAACAACCAACTAAAAAAAACTAAATAATGGACCTAAAAAACAAAAACAAAAAAAAAAAATTAAAACAAAAAAAAAAACCCAACCAAAAATACAACATAAAAAAAAAAATTTCCACAAAAGAAAAAACCAATAACACACAAAATCAAAAAAAAAAGCCAAACAACAAAAATAACTTAACAACAAAAAAAAAAATAATAGTAAATTAAAAAAAATCATACAAAAACATCCATTAAATAAAAAAAAAAATAATAAAACAGAATAAAACACAACAATGACAAAACATCAAACAAACAACAAAAAAAATAAAAAAATACAAAAAAAAAAAAACCCACACCACAATAAAAATAAAACAATAACATACCAAAACCCAAAAAAAAAAAAAAAATAAAGCATAAAAACCAACAATAAATAACAATTAAAAACAAACAAAAAAATTGAAAGAAAAGAACAAATAAAAAAAAATAAAATTAAAAAAAACATAAACAACTATGAACATAAAAAAATAAAAAAATCACACAAATAATTAGATTAACCAAAAAATAATAAACAAAAAACACAAAACACTGAATAAAACAAAAAAACCAACAATTATAACAAAAAAACACAAACATAAAAAACCTACAAAATAACACACGACCACCTCAATTAAACAAAAAAATTAAAAACACAAAAAACATATAAAATAACCAAACAACATCAAATTAAATAAAAACTAGAAACTTTATAAAACAGACACAAAACAATAGAAAAACACACTCACAAAACAATAATAAAAAATAAAAAATAAGACAAACACACAAAAAAAAAATCATACAAAAACACCCCCAGAATAAAAACGCCATATTAAAAAATATTAACAATAAAAAGCAAATCAAATAAAAAAAAAATAAAAATCAGAAAAAAAAATCGAAAAACAAAAAACAAAAAAAACAAAATTAAAAAAATTTACAAAAAAAAAAAGAAAAAAACAAAAAAAAAATTTAAAAACAAAAAAAACAAACAAAACCAAATAAAAAAAATAAAGCAAAGAACAGTAACATAAAAAAAACCAAAAAATTAATAAAATAAAACAAAAAAACAAAAATCAAAAAATATTAAAAACTTATAAAAAAAAAAAAGAATATCATAATAAAAAAATAAAACACAACATAATAAACAAACACACATTACCCCAAAACACTACCCCAAAATAAAAAAAATTAAAAAAATAAAAAACCAAATAACATAAATAACAACATACAAATTACACACATATAACACAACAACCAAAATAACAAACAGACAAACAAAAATAACACCACAAAAAATAGAAAAAAAAGAAACCCTACGAACAACACCCACATTCCAACAATATACAAACTACAACACACCCACAAAATTTTTTTACACTACACTCAAACCATTAAATAAAAAAAACAGACTCACTCAACAATAACCAAATTTAAAAAGAAACAAGATAACCAACAAAATAAACAACAACAACACATAAATAAAAACCAAATAAACCACAATTAACACACAAATACACAAAAAACACAACAAACACCCATACACACAAACACAAACCGAATTCCCTAAAAAACAACCCATAAACCACAGCATCAAAAAAAATACCAACAATTTAACAACATAAAACCAACACTGAACTGAAAACTAAACTAAAAACAAGAACAATACTCACCTAAACCATAAAACACAAAAAACACAACAATACACAATCACATATAACACACCCACAACATAAATCTAACACATAATAACCTATAACAACACCCACCATGATGAAACAACAAAATCATAACCAAACAAAACCAAAAATTACACCCCACACAACCACAACAAACAACATAACCAATGATTACCACCAACACCACAAACAATCACAAACAATAAACCTTTTAAAATATACCCACCACACAACAATACTATAACATACACCAACCTTCATAGTAACAATCACATCATTTCCAAACTACAACAATAAACAAACAACAAAATTAAACCACCCCCAATCAAAAATATCGAATTCAAACATCTAAAACAAACAATAAATTAGAAAAACACCAAATACGAAGACTAAACCCATTACACAAACACAAAATAACACATTTCACAAGACCAAACACACAAAAATACAATCCAACAACTAAAGAAAACAGAACATACAAAATTCCTATACAATTTCAATAAAAATAAATCAATAAATAAAAACTTACTAAATATAAAAACAAAAAATACCACAAAATATAATTAAAATACCATCACCTACATTTAGAATAATTTTAATAAAAACCACACAAAATACACCACAACTACAACCCAAGAACACCTACACCACCAACACAATAACAAAAAACAAACAACAACACATAATAAAACCAAAATTAACAATACGAAATAACAATAAAAATTTTCATAACCCAAAACCCAAATAAATTAATTGATAACCTAACCATAAAAACAAAGATCACAAAAAATAACCATAAAACCAAACAAAAAAGATAAAAATACAAAAAACCACCTAAAGACAAAATAATCCAGACAAATAAACTCCCATCCACCCCACCCACACAAATAACACAACAAACAAAAATACAAATTTACCACACAAACCAACATAAACCACACCAACACATAACAACAAAAAACTAAACAAAAACAATTCCAACCCCCTATAAAACCCCCCCCTTAAAAAATAAATAAACAAACAAACATTCCAAAAAACACCCAATTAACCACCCCCACATAACCGACACAAACAATACCATAAACAAAAATAATCCATCCATTCCCTTACAAAAAAAACGAAAAATCAAAAAACACATACCTCCATAAACCAATAGATGAAAACATAACCATCATCTCACAATAAGAAAGAAAAAACAAATACAACAACCATAATATAAAACACACAACATCAAACAATAACACCCCCCCCTTCACCCCCGGCAACCACACATACAATATAAAAACTCCCCATAAACACAACACATATAACATAAACCAAAACCAACAACAATAAAAAAACCATACCCCCACCACAAACCTTCCATACCCCAACAGAAAACAACACATATCCCAGACACAATTAAAATCCCCCCCTCCTCACCACACTTAATAAACCATATCAAACACAAAATTAAAAATATTAAATAACAAAATTAAATACAATAACCCACCATAACCCCCAAAATCCACCACACTAAAAACTCCACATACCTACACATAAATAATCCCATCTTAACAAAACAAACAAAAATAACAACCAACTCAACCTCCAACATACTTTCCAAAAAAAAAAACCAAAAAAAAAACAACCAACCCCAGAAACCCCCACCCATAAAACCATTTAAATCAAACCACAACAAAACTTTCACACCCCTAAAATAAATCACCAGTATACCAGCAACCCTGACCCCACCAAACCACCTCAAACCAAGACACAACACAAATACCCCCAACCACCCAACCACCTCACACATAACAGAAATACAGATAATCACCTCAATAAATTACATACCAAATTAATTTGAAACACACAACACCTCAATATTCATAAATCAAAACCTACCAATACACAACCCACAACCAACCCACCCAAACACAACAACCCAAAATATAAAAAACACCACCACACTAATCAACCCCCCACACGATTTAATTAACTACTCCTTACTAAAGAAAAACACACAAAACATCCACTACAACCCAACACCACCACAATAACAACATAAAAAAACAAATTTAAACAAAACCAAAACCAACACAACAAAAAAACAAAACAACCAACAATAATAAACACTTACACATGACTCTACACACCTATAAAAAAAACGACATAACAGAACCACGAAACAAAACTAAGGACACCTCACAACACCCCAAAACCAAAACACCCCCACACATACAACAACATTATCATAACCATAAATCAGCACATCAAACTACACACAATACAACAAAAAACATAAACGACTAGTAAAAATACATACCTCCAAAAAAAAAGACCCACAACAACATCTAAATAGCACCCAACACCAACACACTACCACACATTGCCACCATAACACACCCACACTAACCACCACAAACCCAACATACCAACATATAAAACAACAAACCCACCACATTCAACAAAACTCAAACCCTCCACACACAAAGTCTCCACAAAACAACCAACCACAAACAGAAACCCCAAACACAACCAACAATAAAACTCACACCCACCACCAGACTCCACAATCCACAAAATAAACCAATCCACAAAACTATTCCAACTAAAACAACACCCCAACCACAATCACCCTACAATACATAAGAACCCCAACCACACCAAACAGATACAACAAATACCCTATCTAAACACTTCATAACCAAACCCATAACCCATAACCCAAAAAATAAAAAAATCAAATACAACCTAAAAACAAAAAACTAACCAAACTTACAATAAAACTCAACACAACCAAACATACCCCCCAACACAAACATACCATAACCAAAATTAAAAAAACAAAAAATCATAAACAACCCATATCAACACCACACCACAAACAAATCAAACACCCATCCCACCCCAACCCAAACCACCACACAAACAAATCCAACCACCGCATTCAAAGCTACAGAAGAAAAAATCAACAAAACCAAAAACAAATAAAACAACAATAAAATAGACCACTATCAAATAACACAAACACAATTTACAAATAACAACACACAAAACTCCTTTTTCTCCAAAAACACATCAAACATTTACACAAACCACATACTAATAACAAAACACAATAACAAAAACAATTTTCCACAACCCTACATAACAAATAAACAGAAATACACAAAAACCAATAAAACCAACGAACAATAACATACATACACATAACCCAACATACAACAATCAAATAAAACCAACCAACCAAAAAAATAAGACCACCCAAAAAACAAAACCAAATTCATCAACCACCATACCAAAAAAAGAAACCAAAAACCAAAACTAAAAAACACACAAACAAAACAAAAATAATATCCCACAAACACAACATAACACACAAAACCCCCCAAAAACAAATAATAAACCTTAAACACACTAAAAACATGAATTCCCACCAAAACAAACAATAAATAAATCACAACCCCCACACCACCACAACAAATAACCTCAAACCCCGCAATACCACAAAAAATAAACACCCTACACCAACTAATAAAATATAATAAAATACAAAAACCATCCCACCACAACAAAAACAAAAAAAAAACCAACACCACAACAACAAACACCAAAAATAAAATCAAAAACTCACCCCCACTAAAAAAAACCACCAACTAAACTAACACACTACCCACATCCAATAACACCAACAACAACCACTAACACCCCCCCCCCGCACAAACATAAACCTAATCCCTCACACCAACAATAACAACGAAAAAAATCCACTAAAAATACTACAATACTACTAATAAATTTAAAAACAACAACAAAAAAAACAAAAACACCAACTAATAACACAACACCAAAAAAAAAAACAAAAAAAACCTAAAAAAAACAAAAAACAAAAAAAAACACAAAAAAAAAACACCAAAACACCAACAACAAAAAAAAAAAAACACAAAAAAAATAATAAACAAACCCCAAAAAAAAAAAAAAAAAAAATAACAAAAAACAAAATCAAAAAAAATACAACAAAAAAAAAAAACACCAAAAAAAAAAAAAAAACCCTCACCACACCAACAAAAACCAAAACCAAACAAAAAAAAAAACACAAAAAAAAATAAAAAAAAAAAAAACAAAAACAAAAACCAAAAAAAACAAAAACCAAACACAAAAAAAAAAACAAAATTTAACAACAACAAAAAAAAAAATAAAACAAATAACACAAAAAAAAACCAACAAAAAAAAAAAAAAAAAAAAAAAACAAAAAACCAAAAAAAATAAAAAAAAATGCAAAAAAAAAAAACAAAAAAAAAACAAAAAAAAACCAACAAAACAAAAAAAAAAAAATAACAAAAAAAAACAAAAACAAAAACCACCAAAAATCAAAAAAAAACAACAACAAAAAAAAAAAAAAACCACAAAAAAAAAAAAAAAACAAAACAAAACCAAACAAAAAAAAAAAAAAAAAAAAACAAAAACAAAAACAACCCAACCCAAAAAAAAAAAAAAAAAAAAAAAAAAAAAAAAAAAAAAAAAAACCCAACAAAAAAAAAAAAAAAAAAAAAAAAAACAAAAAAAAAAAAAACAAAAAAAAAACCAAAAAACCACCCAAACAAAAAAACCTCAAAACAAAAAAAAAAACCCACAAACAAAAAAACCAAAAAAAAAACAAAAAAACCCCCCTAAAAAAAATTTTTTAAAACAAAACACAAAACAAAAAAAACAAAAAAAAAAAAAATAAAAATTTACAAAAAAACAAAAAAAAAAAAATCAACCCCACTTACAAAAAAAAACCAAAATAAAAAAAAATAAACCAAAAAAACAAAAAAAAAAAAAACAAAAAAAAAAAATAAAAACACCCCACCACAACACCAAAAAAAACTAAAAACAAAAACAAAAAAAAAAAACCCATAAAAAAAACAAAAAAAAAAAAAACAAAAAAAAAAACATAAAAAACCCCACCCCAAAAAAAAAAAACACCACAAAAACAAAACCATAAAAAAACAAAATACAAAAAACAAAAAAAAACAAAACAACCAAACAACCCAAACAATAAAAAAAAAAAAAACCAAAAACAAATTAAAAAAAAAAAAAAAAAAAAAAAAAAAAAAAAAAAAAAAAAAAAAAAAAACAACCACCAAAAAAAAACATAAAAAAAAACAAAAAAAAAAAAACCCTACAAAAACAAAAAAACTCAAAAATAATTAAAAAACAAAAAAACACAAAAAAAAAAAACAACCCAAACCAAACAAAAAAAATAAAAAAAAAAAAAACAAAAAAAAAAAAACAAAAAAAAAACAAAAAAAAAAACCCAAAAAAAACAAAAAAAATTTTCAACAAAAAAAAAAAAACACCAAAACACACCATCAAATCCAACATACAAAACAACACACATATTCCCAAACACAACCAAACACGACCCTAAAAAAAAAAAACCAAACAAAACAACATCACAAACCACCAAAAACCACAAAAACCAACCTCACACACAACCATCACAATCACCAAAAAATTCACCCAAACACCACCACCAACAACAAATAAACAACATAATACCAACAACCATATACAACCACCAAACACAACAACACCCCAAAACAACCACAAAAAAACCCCAATTACAAAACACCCACACCACACCAAAACACACACTTTTTCCCAATACAAACTTTTTTTTACAACAACAATATAACACCACACACCACACAAAAAATTCAACTAAACTCACACCACAACAAACAATACCAAACTCCCCCAAAAACAAACAAATCACCAAAAATCCAACACAACACAAAACATATCCTAAATAACACAACAAATTTAAAAAAAATTTCAAAACAAAAAATACAAATTTTTTAATTCTTCCCACAAATCCACAAATACCCAAACAAATCACCAAACCATACAAACACACACAAAACAAACTACTAAAAAAACCAAAACACCACAAACACCCACAAAACAACTAAAAACAAACAAAACTTTTTTAAAAAACAAACAAAAAAATTTTTTTTTTTTTTTTTTTTTATTAACATAAAATTCACAAAACAAAACATTTTTTTTTTCACTCAAACATAAAAAAGAAAAAAAATTTTTTAAATTTTATTTTTTACAAAAAAAACCAAATAAACCAATAAAATAAAAGATTTTTTAAACATAAAAAAACAAAAACAAAAAAAATAAATTAAGAAAATATCACACAAAACACATAAACTTTTTTTTTTTTTTTCCCAACACGCAAAAAAACACCCCACTATTAATAAAAAAATAAATACAAATAATTAAAAAAAAAAAAATAAAAAAATAAAACAACAAAAACTTTAAAAAAAAAACAAAAAACAAATTTAACCCAAGACAAAAAAACAAACAAAAACACAAAATACCATACCAACCAACCCCAACCAAAACAAAAAAAAAATAAAAACCCCAAAATAAAAAAACTAAATTTAAAATAAAAAAAAAAAATAATTTTTAAAAAAAATTAATCAATAAAAAACAAAAAAAAAAATAACAAAAATTTACCAAAACAATTTTACCAAAAAAGAAAAAAAAAATTAAAAAAAATTAAAAAAAAAAAAAATAAAAAATATAATTAAATTTAAATTTTTTATACCCAACAAAAAATAAAAAACACAGTTTTTTTTTTTTTCCAACAAAAAACAAATAAAATAAAACATATACTATCAATAATAAACATAACAAATAAATTTTTTTAAAAAAAACAAAAACAAAAACAAAAAAATTAAAGAAAAAATAAAAAATTTTTTTTTTACAAAACAACATAAATTAAAACAAAAAACAAAAAAATTTAAAACAAACAAAGAAAACAATAACACAATTAAAAATCTAAAAAAAAAATAAAAAACAAATAAAAAAATAAAAAAACTAACACACAAATCAATTTTTTTTTTTAAAATTAACACCTCCCAAACACACAAACATAACAACACAAAACAAAAAATAAAAAAAACAACAAAAATAACCACAAAAATAAAAAAAAAAACAATTTTTTTTTTTTTAAATTTTTTTAAAAGAAAACACAAAAAACAAAAAAAACTTTAGACCAAATTACAAAAAAAACACACAACACAAAACCAACAACCCCACAAACTAAAAAATTATACCAAACCAAACACTCATATAATAAAAAAAAATTTTTTTTAAAAAAGAAAACAAGACAAAAAAAAAAAAAAAAAATTTTTTTTTTTTTTTACATACAAAAAAAAAAAAAATTAAAAAACAAACACACACTTTTTTTTTTTCGCAAACAGAAAAAAATTACACACCAACCACACAAATTTTTTCCAAAAAACCAAAAAACATTAAAAAAAAAAAAAATAAAAACAATAAATTATAAAACAAACAAAAAACAACAAAACCAACCCCGCAAACAAAAAAAAAAACATTTTTTTTACAACCCCCCCACAAAAAACAAACCACGCCAACCACCAAAAAAATTTACAACAAACAAAAATTTTAAAAAAAAAAACATTTAAAAAAAAATTTAAAAAAAACAAATAAACACCAAACAACCCCACGCCCACCACCCCCCCCCCACCCTCAACAACAACACAACACCACACACAACACAAAAAAATTAAATTCAAATTAAAATAAAATAAAAACAAAACCAACAAACAACACACAATTTAAAAAATACAAAAAAATACTAAAAATAAATACCAAAATTACAATCTATAAAAAAAAAAAAAATTAACAAAAAAATACCCAGACAAAAAAAAAACACAAACAAAAAAATAACACAAAAAAGAAAAAATTTTGTTTTAAAAATAGCAAACAAAACGAAAAAAAAAAATAAAAAAACAACAACAACAAAAAAAAAAACAACAAAACCCATTTTTTTTTTTTTTTTTTTAAAAAAAAACCCCAAAATACAACCACGTAAAAAAAACACCTAAAAACACAAGCCAATCAACCCATACAAATAAACAATTTTTTTATTCATCAAAAAACAAAAAAAATCAAAACTTAAAATAAAAATTTTTTAAAAAATTATAAAATAAATAAAAAAACAAAAAAAAAAAAATTAACCAAACAAAGTACAAAAACCACAAAAAAAAAATAAAACAACTAAACAACCCAAAAAATAAAAAAAAGCAATAAAAAAACCATGCCAAAAAAAAACACTTTTTTTTTTTTTTCAAACCACTTTTTTTTTTCCACAAAACAAACACCACAAACAAACCAAACAAATCAAACAAAAATTTTTTTTTTTTTTTTTTTCAAAACAAACATAAAAAAATACAAAAAAGTTTTTTTAAACAACACAAACAATAACAAAAAACCACAAAGAAAAAAAAAAACCCACCAAACCCCTTCAACATAAACACCCCCCCCTTTGCACCCAAAAAAAAAATACCCAAGTTTTTTAAAAAAACCACCACAACAAGATATAACAGCAAATTAATAGAATAAAAACAAAACAACACCAACATTTTATCCAAAAATTCCCCCACAACAGACAAAAACATTTTTTTTTAAAATAAACCCCAACATTTTTGTTTAACACAAGCACCCACAAAAAACTACCACAAACCCCCCCACAAACAAAAAAATATAAACACAATAAAATAACAAACAAAAAAAAAACAGAAAAACATTTTATCAAAAAACCAACACACCCCCACCCCTAACCCAATCACACTACAAAAAACAAAATCACCCACTCCACAACCACACGATCAACAAAAAACACCAAACTACACCACCAAAATAACATATAAAACAAAAAAATACCCAACCCCACACCCACCCCAACTCCCTTACTACCCCCACATTATCCGTTCCCCACCCCTTCCTACAACACCCCCACATCCTTTTCTTTCCAAAAACAACCCGTCACACCCACAAGATACACAACACCTTTTTTTTTTTCAAAAACCCCCCCCTCCACCCGCACCCCCTCATATACCTTCACTACAACAAACAAGACACACACAACCCAACCCACTACAAAATACCCAAAACCCCACAACACCACCCCAACCAAATTTTCAAAACCACATACCACAACACCAAACAAACCTCAAAAAAAAAAACCCACCCTTTACCGTCCCCCCCAAAAACCAAACCCACCACCCCCCCAACTCCCCACGCTCCCCCCCCAACCCCTCGCCCACACAAAAACACGACCCAACACCAACCCTCCCCCCACCAACAAAACCGAACCCCAGCCCCCATCCCACAAACCAACACCCCCCACAACAAAACCCCGCACACAAAAAAAAAACCCCTCAACACCCACCACCACACACCCCTTGCCATCACCTCAAACTCACCTTCCCCCTTTTTTTTTTTACAAACCCCCAAAATTTGTTCCCTCAACCAAACCAAAACCCAATACCACTCGCACGCACAAACTTAACACAAACACACCACCCCCCGCACCACCCACCCCCCAAACCAACACCCCCCCTTCCGCCACCAACACCACACAAACCACGTGCCCACCCCAAATTTTTCTTTTAACACAAAGACAAATACAAAACCACAACACACCCACCCCATAACACCACAACACACAACCAACCAAATCAAAAAACTACACCCCACAACAAATAATAACCGAAATTCCAAAACACCACTTCCCCGCAAAAACAAAAAACACATAAAACCCCAAAAAAACCCCCACAACTAAAAACCCGACCCAAAATAAAACAACCACCCCTACACCCCCCCAATCGCCCTTTTTTTTTGCACCAAAATAACAAACAACAAACCAAAAAAAAAAAATCCAAAAAACCCCCCACCCCCCCCCCAAAAATATTTTTTTTTACAATTATTTTTTTTTTTCACAAACAACAAACAACCCCACCCCCAAAAAAAAAAAACAACCTTTTTCCCCCCCAAACCACCAATAAAACACCAACCACCCTCCCCCCCTAACAACAAAACACCCGACACCAAAAACTCACCACCCGCCTCCCACTCGCCAACACAATTTTTTTTTAAAACCCCCCCACAAAAGCAGACCCACCCCTCCCCGACCATCCCGCCCCTCCCCCCCACCCCCCTTCACCCCCACAACCACCCAATCCCACAACCGCACACCCATCCAGTTTTTTACCCATAAACCCCCCCCCCCACCCCCCACAACAACCAACCCCACACCCCCGCTAACCACCCCCACCCAAACCCAAACAATTTTTTTACCCCACACCCACCCCAAACCTCCCACACAAAAAACCCCCTTCACACACACAACCTCCAACAACCCCCCTCCCCCTCACCCACAACCCCCACACCCCAACCCCCCAACTTTTTTCGCACCACAACCACCCCTAAACACCCAATCCACCCAAAAACAATCCACCCCACCCAAAACCGCCCAAACCCAACACAACACCCCCCACCCACCTACCACAAAACCGTAAAACCCACCACTATTTCACCCACCCCACGTAACACCCCACCACACCCAACCACAACACCCCCACCCAAAAAACACCAAATCCAAAACACCATCCCTCCCCAAAAAAAAACCACACACACCCAAACAACACACCAACCCCCCCCACCAAAAATTAACCCACCCACAACCTACACCCTCCCCCACCCCCACTCAACAAAACACCACACCAACCCATTTATCACAACACATCCCCCCCCCCCACCCCATAAACTTCCCAAACACCACCCCCGCCACCCCAAACACACACACACACAAACAAAACCCCCCACCCCAAAAAAAAAACAACACACCACACCAACACAACCCCCACACCCCCAACCCCCAACCCACCAAAAAAAAAAACCCCACCCCCACAACCCCCGGCTCCCACCCTCACCACCATACCAACCGACCCCACACAAAAACCACCCAAACCCCACCTTTTTTACGACAAAAACCCATACAAAATACAAACCCTTCCCGCCCATACAACGCACCCCAACCCCCAAAAAAACGCAACCCTCCAACCACCCCCACAAACACAACCACCCGCCACCCCCCCCCACAAAACAAACACCACCCCCCACGCCAAACAACCACCACACACCCGCACCCCCAACACGAAACAAAAAACCACCTCCCAACACAACCCAAAAGACCCAAAACTCACCCACGTACCGCACACAACCCTCCCCAGAAAAACCCACCCAACCCACAAACGCCCCCTCCCCCCCTCCAACCCCCAACCACCTACGCCCCAGCTACTACACCAACCACACGCCCCAAACCACCAAACACCTCCCACCTCCCACCCACCCGCCACCCCCACCCCCCACAACCACACAACCCACCCCCACACACCACACACCCCCTCCCCCACCCCCCCCCACGCACAACACCAAACCCCACCCCACCAAACACTACCACTCCACCACACCACGCCAACAACCCACAAAACCACCCCCCCAAAAAAATCCCATTACCCCACCCCAACCACCACCCACCCCACCCCACCCACACCCCCTCCACCCCCCCCGCCGTTCCCACATCCCAACCCGCCCTCGCAACCCCGCCTCACCGCCAACACCCACACCACCCACCCCTCACCACAAACACCACCACCCCCACACCCCCCCCCCCGCCCACCCCCCCCCCCCCACCCACCTCACCCCACCCGCCACCCCCACCCCCCACACCCCTCCCAAAACCCCCCACCCACGCTCCCCCCACCAACCCCTCCCCCACCCCAGAACCCCGCCCACCCCCCCCCACCCCGCCGCCCACCACACCCATAACCCCCCACCACCCCCCACTCCCCCCCCCCCCCCCCCCACCAAACACCCCCACCCCACCATCCCCCCCCCGCCCCCCCCCCCCCATCACCCAACACCGCCTTCACCCCACCCCCGCACCACTCCACCCCCCCACCGCCACCACCACACCCCACACCAACCCCCTCCCTGCCCCCCACCCCACCCCACACCCCCCCACCACCCCTCTCCCACCCACCCCTCTACCCCCCCCCACCCGCCCCCCAACCCCCCACACCGCCACCCAAACTACCCACCAACCCCCCTCCCACCCCACACGCCTCCCACCCCCCCCCCCCCACCCTGCCCCCCCCCACCCCCCTCCCCCACCCTCACCCCCCCCCACCCCACCCCCCAACCCCCCCCCCACCCACCCCCCCACCACCCCCCTCACCCCCCCCCTCCCCCATCCCCCCCCCCACCCACCCCCCCCCCCCCCCCCTGCACAACCCAACCACCACCCTCCCCCTAGCGCCCCCCCCCAACCCCCCACTCTGCCCCCCCCCCCCCCCCCCCCCCTCCCCCCTCCCAGCACAAAACACACCCCCCAACTAACCCCCCCCCCCCCCCCCCCACGCCCCACCCACCCCCCTTCCCCAACACCACCCCCACCAACCACCACCCCACCCCCCCCACACACCTCAACGCCCCCCACCCCCCCCCACCCCCCCGTCCCCCCCCCCCACCCCCCCAACCCCCCCCACACCCCCCCCCACCCCCCCCTCCCCCACACCCCCCCCAAACACAAACACACCGCACCCCCCACCCCACTCAAAACCCCCCCCCCCCCCCCCCCTTCCTCCCCCCCACCCCCCCCCTCCCCCCCCCCACCTCCCCCCCCACCTCCCACCCACCACCCCCCTACACCCCCACCCCAACCCCACGCCCACCCAAAAACCCACACCCCCCCACCCCAGCACCCAAAAACACAACCCAAAACCCCGACTCCCCCCCCCCACCCCCCCCCCCCCCCCCTCCTCCTCCCACCTCGCCCCCCCCCACAAACCCCACCCCCCCCACCGCCCCCCGCCCACCCCCCCTCCACCCCCCCACCCACACCCCCCCCCCCCCCCCATAACCTCCTCCCCCCCCCACGCCCCCCTAACCCCCCCCACCCCCACAAAACCCCCCCCCCACCCCCCCCACCACACCACCACAACCCCCCCCCTCCCCCCTTCCCCCCCCCAAAACCCCACCCCCTCCACCACTCCCTCACAACTCCCCGCCACCCCCACCAAAGCGCCACTGCGTCCCTCCCGCCGCACTCGAACACCACCCCAACACACACAAAATCAACGGCAATACACTCCCACCACAACCCGCACCCCCCACCCCGTCCACACAAAAACATCACACTTTCACCCACACACACAACCCCCCACAACCACCCCACCCAACACCACACCGCCCCTCCTCACCAACTTTTCCGCGTTTTACGACCACCCTTCCTACACCCCCACACACCCCACGACCCCTTTCCCTTCCCCACCCACCACACACCTTCCTCCATCACACTACCACCCCCTCCCCCCACCACCAAACACAAAACCCTCTCTCACACCCAACCTTTACCCCCCTTCACCCGCACCCCACTCCCCCACCAACTTCCACCCCACCTCACCCCCAACCCCCAACGCACACCCCCTATCCCAACACCCAACGCCCCCCCCACAAAAAACTTTTCACAACTACCAACACAAACAAAACACCACAACCACACCGTTGTCACCCCACCAATACAACCACAACAAAACAAAGCCACAAATCCCGAAAAAGCCTCACTTTTTCCAACCCACCCCACACGCAAAACACAAACCCCCCCCAACACCCCCCCCAACTGTCAGCCACCTACCCACCCCCCATTTACCCTAAAGAAAAAAAACATTTCAACAAAGCCAACCCGCCCACCCTTTCAAAAAAAAAAAACCTCACAAACTAAACAACAAAACCTTTTTTTTCTTCCCGCCCCATCCACCCCCCCCCTTTCCCTTTCCACAAAGCAAACAACCAACCAACACAACAAAACACACACTTTTTTTCTCCCCTCCGCATTTCACCAACCCGACCCACCACCCTCCCCCACACCCCACCAACCACTCCGACTTCCCGCACCAAACATTCCCGCCCTTCACCCACCCCACCCAACACCAACAACAACCCCACCCTTCTCCAGCCCCCCCCCCCGCCTGCCACCCCCCCCCCCCCCTTTACTCCACCCCTTCCCCTCCCCCACACTCCCCAACCCATGCATCAAAAAACCCACCCAACACAAACCAAAACCACTTCACCCCGATTACTCCTTCCAGCCCGGCGCTTCTTCCCCAACCACCAACTCCCTTCCACACTCAACCCCACCCCCCTCGCACCCCACCCACCCCCCCCCTCCCCCCCCTGTTTCCCCACCCCCCACCCCGCAACACTCACGCACTTTTTTCCCCCCCCCCCAATTTTTTCACCACCCCTTCTTCCCCCCAGCCTCCTCCCACTTTCCAACAACACCACCAAACCCCCTTCCCACTTTCCCCCCTTTTTTCCCCCACTTCCCCATTTTTCACACCCCGCCCCCCACCCTCCACCCTCCCCCGCCCCGCCCCTTTCCCCCACTCCCCCCGAACCCCTTTTTTCTTTTCCCCACGCGCAACCCCCCCCCAACCCCCCCCGCCCCGCCCCCACCCCTTTTCGCACCTCCCTTTCCCTCGCTCCTCCTCCACACCCCCCCTCCCCCTCCCCCCCCCCCCCCTACCCCACCCCCTCCCACACCCCGCACCCCCCTTTTTCCCTTTTTTCACCCCACCCCACTCCCCTCCCATCCACAACCCACAAACCCCCCCCCCCTTCCCAGCTCCAACACCACTTTCCCCCCCCCCGTTTTACTCCCCACCTCCACACCCCCCCCCCCTCCTCCAATCACTCGCCCACCCACCCCCCCCCACCCCCCACGACACCCCCCGCCCTCCTATTTTTCACCCACCCCCCTAACCACAACATACACCCACACCACACCCCCCGCCTACACCCCTTGTTCACGAACATCCCCCACCCCCTTCCAATACCGCACTCCTCACTCCCACCCCCTTTTTTGTCCCCCGCCCCCCTTTCCCAACCACCCCACCCCCCGCACCCTCCACACCCCCCAGCCCTCAACGACACCACACGACCCTCGCCCCACACACTCCACAACCCCAACCCCACCCCCCACTTCCCCCTCCACACCATCCCTTACACTCCAACCCCCTCCTTCCCTCTCCCCCCCCCCATTTCCTTTACCCTCCCCCCCCCGCCCCACCCCCCACCCCCCCCCCCCCCCGAACCACAAAAACCGCCCCACCACCCCTTCCCCGCCTTACCCCCCCACACCCCATTTTCCCCCCACCCAACCCCCACCCACCCTCACCAAAAAAAAAACCCCCCCCGCCCATCAACACAAACCCCGTTTTCCCCCTCTCCCCCTCCTTCCCCACCCACCCCCCCCCTCCCCCTATTTCCCCCCCCCCGCCCCTTGTTTTTCCCACCCTCCACCCCCCACCCCCCCACGACCCCACCCCCAACCTTTTCACACCACCACAACTCCAACCCACCCCCTTCACACCACTCGCCCATCCACCCTTCCCCTTCACCCCCCTCCCCCACCCCCACCCCCCCACCCCCCCTTTTCCTATCGCTTCGCCCCTTTTCCTCCGCCCCACCCCTTTCCAACACCCTTTTTTCACCCCTCCCCCCCAACGACCCCCCCTCCCACCCTGCGCCCTCCTCCAACCACTTTTCACTTGCCTCCCCCCCACCACCCTCCCCCCCTCCCACACCACTCCCTCCCCTTACCCACACGTCACACCCCACCGCCTCAACCTCCACCCGTTTCCCTCGTACCTCCAACTCCCCCCCCCCTCCTCGGCCCCCCCACCCTCGCCACCCAGCTTTTTTCTCCACTCACCCCCCTCCCCACCCCGCCCTCACTTTTCCCCCGTCCCCACTCCCACCCTCCCCCACCACTCCCCCCTCCCCACCCCCTTTCCCGCCCACACACACCCCCCCACCCCCCGCACCCCCCACTCCTCCCCCCTTCCACCCCTCCCCCCCAACCCCCCCCCCCCCCACTCCCACTCCCCACTCCCCCCTCCCCACCACCCCTTCCCCCACCCCCCCCCCCCCCTCCCAACCCCTCCCTGCCCCCTACCACCCTTTTCCCCTCCTCCTTCCCTCCCCCCCCCACCCCCTTTCACCCCCCCCCGCCCCCCATCTTTTCCCTTTCTTTCCCCCCCCACCCCCTCCCCCCACCTCTCCCCCCACACCGCCTCACCCCCCCCCCACCACCCCCCCCCACCTCCCCCCCCCCCCTCCCACCCTCCCTTCCTTTTTTTCGCACAACACAACATTTTTTTTTTTTCACCCTAACCCAACCCTCCCCCCCCCTTTTTTCCCCCCAACACCACACCACTCCTTTCCCCCACCCACCCTCCCCCACTCCCCCCCCCCCCCTACCCCTCCCTTTTTCCCCCCCCCCCCTCACCACCCCCCTCCCCCCCCCCCCACCACCCCCCCACCGCCCCTCCCCCCTCCACCCCCCCCCGACCCCCCCCCCTCCCCCCTTTTCCCCCCTTCCCCCTTTTCACCACCCCCCCCCCGCCCCCACCCCACCCTACCCCCCCCAACCACCCCCCCCCACCACCGCCGCCCCGTCGCCCTTCCCCCCTCCCCCCCCTTTTATTTTATGTTTTCCTCCCACCCCCCACACCCCCCCCCCCCTTTTCCTCCCACCCCCCAAACCCCTTCACCCCCCCCTCACGCCAACACCCTCCCCCCCCCACCCTTCCCATCCCCCTCCCACCCCCCCCTCCACCCCCCCACCCCCCGCCCCCGCCCTCCTCGACACCCCCCCCCACCCCCCGCAATACCCCCCCCCCACTTCCCACCCTCCCCCCCCCCCCTCCCACCCTCGCCCCTTCCCTCCCCCCCCACTTTCCCCCCCCTTTCTCCCACCCGCCCCCCCCACCCCCCCTCCCCCGTCCACCCCCCCCCCACACCCCCCCCCAGCCCTCCAACCCCACCCCCCCCCAACCCACCACCCCTTCCCCTCCCCCCCCCCCAGCCCCCCCCCCCCCCCCTCCTCCCCCTCCCTCCCACCCACCCGCACCCCCCGTCCCCCCCCCACCCCTCCCCTTTCCCCCCCCTTCCCCCGCCCACCCTCCCTCCCCCCCCCCACCCCTTCCCCCCACCCGCCCCCCCCACCACCCTCCCCCCACCTGCCCCACCCCCCTCGCCCTCAAACACCACTCACCTCCCACTTACCCCACCCCCTCCTCCCCGCCACCACTCCCTCCGTTCCCCCACACCCACCTCCCCTGCCCCCTCCCACCCCACCCACCACGAAAAACCCCTCCCCGTCCCCCCCTATTTGTCACTCCCCACCCCCCCACGCATAATTAACAACACCACCCCCACCGCCCCCAGCCCCCCCCCCCCCCGCCCCCTCCCCCCCCTTTTTTCCACCCCCACTCCCCCACACCCCCCACCACACCACCCAAACCCCCCCCCATCCCCACCCCCCCCCCACCCCACCCCACCCCCCCGCCACCCCCCCCCCCCCCCCTTCCCCACCCCCCCCCCACCCCCCCCCCCCCCCCCCCCGCCCCCCTTTTTTCTTCTCACCCGCCCTCCCCCCCTTTTTCCGCCCCCTTTTTTTTACGCTCCCCCCAACCCCCCTCCCACCACCCCCCCCCGCCCGCACACCCCCACTCACACGCCCTCCCCCCCCCCCCCCCTTCCCCGCCCCCTACCCCCCCCCCCCCCTTTACCCTCCCCCCCTCCCCCCCCTTCCCCCCACCCCCCCCCCCCCCCCCCACCCCCTCCTCCCCCCCTTTTCCTTTTTTCCCCCCGCGCCCCCCCCTCCCCACCCCCCCCCCCGCGCCCCCCCCCACTCCCACCCACCCCCCTCCCGCTCCTCTCCCCCCCCCCCTCCCCCGTCCGCCTCCCCGCCCTACCCCCTCTCCACCACTCCCTTTTCACCCCCTTCACCCACCCCCCCCCCCCCTCACCCCCTTTCCCTCCCCCCCCCCCCCCCCCACCACACCTCACCCCACCCCCCTCCCCTCCCCTCCCCCCCCCACCCCCACCCCCCACCCCCCCCCCTCCCCCCCCCCAACCCCCCCCTCCCCCACCCTCACCCCCCCTTCCCCCCAACCCTTCAACACCCCCCCCCAACCCCCCCCCCCCGCCCCCACCCGCCTCTTTTCACCACTTCCCCCTCTCTTACCCACCCCCCGCAACAAACACCCCCCCAACCCCCCCTTTTTTCTTTTCCCCCCCCCCCCCCAAACACACCCCCTCCCCTCCCATCTCCACCCCCTCCCCGCCCCCTTCCCCCCCTTACCCCCCCCCCCCTTTCACCCACCTTGTCTTCCCCCCCTTCCCCCCTCCCCTTTCGCCACCCCTCCCCCCCCCCCCCCCCCCCCCTCCCCTCCACCTTTTTTCTCCCCCCCTCCACCCCCCCCCCCTCCCTACCTTTCCCTCCCCCCCCTTATTTTCCTCGCTCCCTCCCCCCTTCCCTTCGCCCCTCCCCCCCATTCCCCCCCCCCCCCTCCCCCGCCACCCCCCCCCCCCCCCTCCCCCCCCCCCCCATTCCCCCCCCTCCCCCCCCCCACCCCCCCCCCCCCCCCCCCCCCCACCCCCCCCCACCCCCCCTCCCCCTACACCCCCCCCACCCCTTTGCACCCCCCCCCCCCCACCCCCCCCATTTTTCCCCCCACCCCTTCCCACCCCCCCACTCCCCCCTCCCCCTTTTATCCTTTTTTTTTCCCACCCATCCTCCCCCTTCTTGCCCCCTTTTTTCCCCCCCCCCCCCCTCCCCCCCCCCCCCCCCCCCTTTCCCTCCTCCCCCCCCCCCCCTCCACCCCGACCCCACCCCCCCCCCCCCCCACCTCCCCTTTCCCCCTCCCCCCCCCCCTCTTTTCCCCCCCTTTCCCCCCCCCTCCCCCCACCTCCACTTTCCCTCCCCCCCCCCCTCCACCCACCATTTTCCCCCCCCCCCTCCCCCCCCCACCCCCTTTTCTTTTCCCCCCTCCCCCCCCCCTTGCCCCCTACCCCCCCTCCCCCCCCCCCCCCCTCCCCCCCCCACCCCCCCGATTTCCCCCCCTGCACCCCCCCTCCCCCCCCTTTCCTTTTCGCCACCTCGCTCCCCTCTTTCCCCCTTTCCCCCTCCCCCCCCCCCCCCCCCCCCCCCCACCCCCCCCCCCCCCCCCTCCCCTTCCCTCTTCTCCCCCCCCTCCTTTCCCCCCTCCTTTTCCCTTCCTTTTCCTCTCCCCCCCTCCCCCCCCCCCCTCCCCTCCCCCTCCCCCCCCCCCCCCCCCCTCCCCCCCTCCCCCCCTCTCCCCCTCTCCCTCCTCCCTCCTCCCTCCCCCCCCCCTCCCCCCCCCCCCCCCTTCCCCCCCCCCCCCCCCTCCCTCTCCCCCCCTCCCCCCCCCCTCCTCCCTCCCCCCTCCCCCCCCTCCACTCTTCCCTCCTCCCCCCCTCCCCTTCCCCCTCTCCCCTCCCCCCCATCCCCTCCCCCTTCTCCCCCTCCCCCTCCTTCCCCCCCTCCCCCACCCCCCCCCCCCCCCCCCCTTCCCCCTCTCTCCCTCCCCTCCTTCCCCCCCCCCCTTCCCTCCCCCCCCCCTCCCTCCCCCCCTCTCTCCCCTTCCTCCTCCCTCCCTCTCCCATCCCCCCCATCCTCTCTTCCCTCCCTCTCCCCCCCCCCCCTTCCCCCCACCCCTCCCGCTTTCCCCCGCACGCTTTCCCCCCTTTTTTCACCCTTTTTCCCCCCCCCCACCCCCCCTTTTCTTCCCCCCCCCCATCCCCCCTTTTTCCCCACCCCCTCTTTTCTTTTCTCCCCCCCCCCCTCCCCCCCTTCCCCCCCCCTTCCCTCCAAAACCATTCCACCCCCCCCCCTCACCCGTTCCCCCTTCTACCTCCCCCCTCCCCTCCCCCCCCCCCCCCCCTCCCTCCTCCCTCCCCCTCCCCCTCCCCCCCCCCCCCCCCCCCTCTCCCTCCCCCCCTCCCCTCCCCCCATCCCTCCCCCCCCCCTCCTCCCTCCCCCCCCCTCCCCCCCCTCCCTCCCCCTCCCCTCCCTCCCCTCCCCCCCCCCCCTATCCCTCTCCCCTCCCCCCCTCCCCCCCCCTCTCCCCCTCCCCCCCTCCTCCCCCCCCCCCCCCCCTCCCCCCCCCCCTCCCCCCCTTCCCCCTCCTTCCCTCTCCCCCCCCTCTCCCTCCTCTCCCTCCCCTCCTCCCTCCCCCCCCCCCTTCCCTCCTTCCCCCTTCCTCCCTCCCTCCCCCCCCTCCCCCCCCTCCCCCCTCTCCCCCTCTCCTCCTCCCCCCCTCCTCCCCCCCCTCCCCTCCCCCTCCCCCCCTCCCCCCCCTCCCCCCCCCTCTCCTCCCCCTCCCTCCACCCTCTCCTTCCCCCCCCCTCCCCCCCCTCCCCCCCTATCCCCCCTCCCCTCCCCCCTCCCCTCCCCTCACCCCCCCCCTTCCCCCCCTCCCTCCCCTCCACCCCTCTCCCTCCCCCCTCTCCCCCCTCCCCCCTTCCTCCCCCCCCCCCTCCCCCCCCCTCCCCCCTCCCCCCTCCCCTCCCTTCCCTCCCCCCCCACCCCCCTCCCCCCCCTCTCCCCCCCCCCCCCCCCACCCCTCTCCTCCCCCCCTCCCTCCCCCTCCCCCTCCTCCCTTCTCCCCTCCCCCCCCCTCTTCCCCCCCTCCCCCTCCCCCCCTCCCTCCCCCCCTCCTCCCCTCCCCCCCCCTCCTCCCTCCCCCTCTCCCTCCCTTTTTCCCTCCCCCTCCCCCCCCTCCTCCCTCTCTTCTCCCCCCCCTCCCCCCCTCCTCCCCCCCCTCCCCTCCTTCCCCTCCCTCCTCCCTCTCTCCCCCTCCCCCCCCCCCCCCCCCCCCTCCCCCCCCCTTTCCCTCTCTCCCCCCCCTCCCCCCCCCCCCCTCCACTCCCCCCCCCCTCCTCCTCCCCCTCCTCCCCCCTCCCCCCCCCCCTTTTCCCCCTCCCCTCCCCCCCCCCTTCTCCCCCTTCCCCCTCCCCCCCCCCCCCCCCCCCTCCCCCCCTTTTCCCTCCCCCCCCTTTCCCCCCCCCCTCCCCTCCCCCCCCCCCCTCCCCCCCCCCCCCCCCCCCCTTTCCCCTTCCCCCCCCCCCCCCCCCCCTCCCCTTTCCCCCCCCCCCCCCCCCCCCCTCTCCCCTCCCTCCCCTCCCCCCCCCCCCCCCCCCCCCCCCCCCCCCCCCCCCCCCCCCCCCTTCCCCCCCCCCTTTCCTTCCCTCCCCCCCCCTTTCCCCCCCCCCCTCCCCCTTTTCCTCCCCCCTCCCCCCCCCCCCCCCCCCCCTTTCCCTCCCCCCCCCCCCCCCCTTCCCCCCCCCCCTTTCCCCCCCCCCTCCCCCCCTCCCCCCCCCCCCCCCTCCCCCCCCCTCCCCCCCCCCCCCCCCCCCCCCCCCCCCCCCCTCCCCCCCCCCCTTTTTCCCCCTCCCCTTTCCCTCCCTCTCCCTCCCCCCCCCCCCCCCCCCCCCCCCCCCCCCCCCCCCCCCCCCCCCCCCCCTCCCCCTCCCCCCCCCCTCCCCTCCCCCCCTTCCCCCCCCTTCCCCTCCTCCTCCCCCCTTTCCCCCCTCCCCCCCCCCCCCCTTCCCCTTTTCCCCCCCCCCCCCCTTTCCCCCCCCCCCCCCCCTCCCCTCCCCTCCCCCCCCCTTTCCCTCCCTTTTCCCCCCCCCCCCCTTTTTCCCCCTTCCCCCTCCCCCCCCCCCCATTTCCCCCCCCCCCCCCCTCCTCCCTTCCCCCCCCCCCCCCCCCCTCCCTCCCCTTCCTTTCCCCTCCCTCCCCCCCCCCTTTCCCCTTCCCCCCCCCCCCCCCCCCCCTCCCCCTTTTTTTCCCCCCTCTTTCCCCCTCCCCCCCCCTCCTCCCCCCCCCCCCCCCTCCCCCCCTCCCCCCCTTCCCCTCCCCCCCCTCCTCCCCCTCTTTTCTTTCTCTTCCTCTCTTCCCCCCCCCCTCCCCCCCCCCCCCCCCCCCTCCTCTCCCCCCCCCCCCCCTTTTCCCCCCCTTTTCCTCCCCCCCTCCTTTTCCTTTCCCCCCCCCCCCCCCCCCCCCCCCCCTCCCCCCCCCCTTCCCCTCTCCCTCCCCCTCCCCTCCCCCCCCCCCCCCCCTCTCCCCTCTCCCCCCCCTCCCCCCCTCCCCCCTCCCCCCTCCCTCCCCCCCCCCTCCCCCCCCCCCCCCCCCCCTCCCCCTCCCCCTCCCCCCCCCCCCCCCCCCC
>JAFMOC010001273.1:15000-27096 GCA_019802505.1 Corydoras sp. C115 | reverse complement strand
GTAAGAATCTTTAAGCCGAAATGAGTGGATGTACGCTTTAGCTTTAAACTCATCTTATACTTTTTTTCTAGTTATCTTTTCTTTAATGTTAACTTTAATGTTTAATATTTAATTTTGGATGTTGTGCTGTGGCTTAGTTGGTGGAAATGATTTACCTGCCCGTTTGCTGATGATTCCTGTCACAGAACATTGATAAATGACTTAAAGCGTCAGAACCGGTATTAAAGATATAGTCCTTCTGATGGAGATGCTGGGGATTGAACCAAGGACCTCTTACATGCAAAGCAAGCGCTCTACCACTGAGCTGCATCCCCATGTACTGGTTTACATTCCGAGTTGTTTTGTTACATGAGCTTCATGTACAATTTGAAACTCTTTTTTTTATGGTTTCTTCCTGAATATAATATAAAACATTAATTTTAAATTATTAAAACCTCAACTGTTTCTTAAAAATCATATTAAAGATAAATTTATGGTATAAAGAAGCAAACTACATTTTCTTCATCATTCATCATATTGAGTCCTGCACAACATCAAAGGCTTTAAATGAGTAATAATGAGTAAGGTTAAGTTCTAGCCTCTTTTGTGGAACCGAATTTAAGCAAAAATATAACCGCAAGCGGTGATTAGCGGGGTTCAAGCGGGTATGGACAGTCTGGACAACATGGCAGTAGGAACATACATATAGAGCGCCCCCTCTGGCCAATCGATGTGAAAATCTGGTGGTTGGGAAAGAATGTGTAGATGTACAGATCAGTGAAGTTTGAAGGTCATCGGTCGACGGGAAGGGCGTGAAAGACCCGCTGACAGCGGATTGGCTGATGTCGGTCGTAAAGTTCGGGGTAGGTAGTCGGATTTTGGGAATCTGTTTTAGACTGGACAGAAGATGATGTTTGTTGAGTTTGAGCTCGATGGCATTTACGGTTAGTGAGAAATTCACATGTAGCCGTTATAGCGCCTATCAGAGGCCCCATAAGGACTAGGTGAACCAAAATCGGCCTGCATCACCGGAGGGACATGCCGAGTATACCTCTTTAATTTGGACTTGATGAGATTAACGGCTAATGAGTTATAGCAATATAGCCTATATATGCTAATGACGCTAATGAATAAATATTAGTGTAAAATAAGTGGAAGTGGAAAAGTCGACATTTTTTTGATAATTATTTACCTAGACATTCTCCTGAGTATGACCAGATGAATTTTGAGAAGATTGGATTAAAATCCAGAGACTAGTTCGAAAAGGGCAGGTTTTGGACTTTTTGAAATATCTGGAGAAGTGGACATTTTTTTAATGGACATGTATGGGGCCAGATGTGAAGGATGTAGTAGAGCATTATGCGATTGCATAAATGAGACGGTAGATGTACATTTGTGAAAGTTATTAGCAGTATTTTAGAAATAGCGCCACCTCTGGCCAATCGGCGTCGAAATCGGGGGGTTTGTAAAGAGTGCGTAGACGTACAGAGTGGTGAAGTTTAAGGGTCATCGGTCAACGGGAAGGGCACGAAAGGCCTGTTGACAGCGGTTTGGCTAATGGCGGTCGTAAACCTCGGGGGATGTAGTCGCATTTTGGATATCTGTTAGAGACTGGACAGAAGATGATGTGTGTTGAGTTTGAGCTCGATCGCATGTACGGTTAGTGAGAAACAGACATGTAGCTGTTATAGCGCCACCTATGGACGGAAGTGCGCCAAATTTCTTGGACGTCCTCAGGGCCTGATGCTGAATGTGTGTGTGAAGTTGTAGAAGGTTTGAGTGAAGGGTGTTTGAGTTACAGAATTTTGAATGAAGGATGAATTAATTTGAATTATGACATGTAGATGAATTTGCATGTAGCAGTGGGACTGAAGGGAAAAGTCAGAGTTTTTTTAAAATCGAGTGGAGGGCACACTCTGCTGAATTTTTTGATACCAAACACATGGGGATTGAGTGAAAAATGGAGAAGTAGTAGGAAGAAGTGGAATTTTTAAATTATGCAAATTAGCGAAAAATCTAAGTGGGCGGAGCTTATGGGTCCAAATTGCAAAGTGGTTTGTTGAGAGTCTGTGAGACTGGAAAAAAAGTTTGAAGACTGTGAGAAGAAGGTGGTAGAAGTTAGACGCGTAAACGCGTTTTGCTGCTCTATTGCGCCACCAATAGATGAAAACATATGGATTTTGTTATCTGAGAAGATGCACACCATCTGGACGTACCCTCCGGGTTTGGTGGCTGATGGCGCTGCGGTTTTGGCTGCCCAACGCGTTTTTCCGGAGAAAAATAATAATAAGAATAAGAAAAATCCGAGCGAAAACAATAGGTTTCATGCACTTCGTGCTTGAACCCCTAAATATAACCGCAAGCGGTGATTAGCGGGGTTCAAGCGGGTATGGACAGTCTGGACAACATGGCAGTAGGAACATACATATATAGCGCCCCCTCTGGCCAATCGGTGTGAAAATCTGGTGGTTATGAAAGAATGTGTAGATGTACAGATCAGTGAAGTTTGAAGGTCATCGGTCGACGGGAAGGGCGTGAAAGACCCGCTGACAGCGGATTGGCTGATGTCGGTCGTAAAGTTCGGGGTAGGTAGTCGGATTTTGGGAATCTGTTTTAGACTGGACAGAAGATGATGTTTGTTGAGTTTGAGCTCGATGGCATTTACGGTTAGTGAGAAACTCACATGTAGCTGTTATAGCGCCTATCAGAGGCCCCTTAAGGACTAGGTCAACCAAAATTGGCCTGCATCACTGGAGGGACATGGCGGGTATACCTCTTTAATTTGGACTTGATGAGATTAACGGCTAATGAGTTATAGCAATATAGCCAATATATGCTAATGACGCTAATGAAAAAATATTAGTGTAAAATAAGTGGAAGTGGAAAAGTCGACATTTTTTTGATAATTATTTACCTAGACATTCTCCTGAGTATGACGAGATGAATTTTGAGAAGATTGGATTAAAATCCAGAGACTAGTTCGAAAAGGGCAGGTTTTGGACTTTGTGAAATATCTGGAGAAGTGGACATTTTTTTAATGGACATGTATGGGGACAGATGTGAAGGATCTAGTAGAGCATTATGGGATTGCATAAATGAGACGGTAGATGTACATTTGTGGAAGTTATTAGCAGTATTTTAGAAATAGCGCCACCTCTGGCCAATCGGCGTCGAAATCGGGGGGTTTGTAAAGAGTGCGTAGACATACAGAGTGGTGAAGTTTAAGGGTCATCGGTCAACGGGAAGGGCACGAAAGGCCTGTTGACAGCGGTTTGGCTAATGGCGGTCGTAAACCTCGGGGGATGTAGTCGCATTTTGGATATCTGTTAGAGACTGGACAGAAGATGATGTGTGTTGAGTTTGAGCTCGATCGCATGTACGGTTAGTGAGAAACAGACATGTAGCTGTTATAGCGCCACCTATGGACGGAAGTGCGCCAAATTTCTTGGACGTCCTCAGGGACTGATGCTGAATGTGTGTGTGAAGTTGTAGAAGGTTTGAGTGAAGGGTGTTTTTGAGTTACAGATTTTTGAATGAAGGATGAATTAATTTGAATTATGACATGTAGATGAATTTGCATGTAGCAGTGGGACTGAAGGGAAAAGTCAGAGTTTTTTTTTAAAATCGAGTGGAGGGCACACTCTGCTGAATTTTTTGATACCAAACACATGGGGATTGAGTGAAAAATGGAGAAGTAGTAGGAAGAAGTGGAATTTTTAAATTATGCAAATTAGCGAAAAATCTAAGTGGGCGGAGCTTATGGGTCCAAATTGCAAAGTGGTTTGTTGAGAGTCTGTGAGACTGGAAAAAAAGTTTGAAGACTGTGAGAAGAAGGTGGTAGAAGTTAGACGCGTAAACGCGTTTTGCTGCTCTATTGCGCCACCAATAGATGAAAACATATGGATTTTGTTATCTGAGAAGATGCACACCATCTGGACGTACCCTCCGGGTTTGGTGGCTGATGGCGCTGCGGTTTTGGCTGCCCAACGCGTTTTTCCGGAGAAAAATAATAATAAGAATAAGAAAAATCCGAGCGAAAACAATAGGTTTCATGCACTTCGTGCTTGAACCCCTAAATATAACCGCAAGCGGTGATTAGCGGGGTTCAAGCGGGTATGGACAGTCTGGACAACATGGCAGTAGGAACATACATATATAGCGCCCCCTCTGGCCAATCGGTGTGAAAATCTGGTGGTTATGAAAGAATGTGTAGATGTACAGATCAGTGAAGTTTGAAGGTCGTCGGTCGACGGGAAGGGCGTGAAAGACCTGCTGAAAGCGGATTGGCTGATGTCGGTCGTAAAGTTCGGGGGAGGTAGTCGGATTTTCGGAATCTGTTTTAGACTGGACAGAAGATGATGTGTGTTGAGTTTGAGCTCGATCGCATTTACGGTTAGTGAGAAACTCACATGTAGCTGCTATAGCGCCTATCAGAGGCCCCTTAAGGACTAGGTCAACCAAAATTGGCCTGCATCACTGGAGGGACATGGCGGGTATACCTCTTTAATTTGGACTTGATGAGATTAACGGCTAATGAGTTATAGCAATATAGCCAATATATGCTAATGACGCTAATGAAAAAATATTAGTGTAAAATAAGTGGAAGTGGAAAAGTCGACATTTTTTTGATAATTATTTACCTAGACATTCTCCTGAGTATGACGAGATGAATTTTGAGAAGATTGGATTAAAATCCAGAGACTAGTTCGAAAAGGGCAGGTTTTGGACTTTGTGAAATATCTGGAGAAGTGGACATTTTTTTAATGGACATGTATGGGGACAGATGTGAAGGATCTAGTAGAGCATTATGGGATTGCATAAATGAGACGGTAGATGTACATTTGTGGAAGTTATTAGCAGTATTTTAGAAATAGCGCCACCTCTGGCCAATCGGCGTCGAAATCGGGGGGTTTGTAAAGAGTGCGTAGACATACAGAGTGGTGAAGTTTAAGGGTCATCGGTCAACGGGAAGGGCACGAAAGGCCTGTTGACAGCGGTTTGGCTAATGGCGGTCGTAAACCTCGGGGGATGTAGTCGCATTTTGGATATCTGTTAGAGACTGGACAGAAGATGATGTGTGTTGAGTTTGAGCTCGATCGCATGTACGGTTAGTGAGAAACAGACATGTAGGTGTTATAGCGCCACCTATGGACAGAAGTGCGCCAAATTTCTTGGACGTCCTCAGGGACTGATGGTGAATGTGTGTGTGAAGTTGTAGAAGGTTTGAGTGAAGGGTGTTTGAGTTACAGATTTTTGAATGAAGGATGAATTAATTTGAATTATGACATGTAGATGAATTTGCATGTAGCAGCGGGACTGAAGGGAAAAGTCAGAGTTTTTTTAAAATCGAGTGGAGGGCACACTCTGCTGAATTTTTTGATACCAAACACATGGGGATTGAGTGAAAATTGGAGAAGTAGTAGGAAGAAGTGGAATTTTCAAATTATGCAAATTAGCAAAAAATCTAAGTGGGCGGAGCTTATGGGTCCAAATTGCAAAGTGGTTTGTTGAGAGTCTGTGAGACTGGAAAAAAAGTTTGAAGACTGTGAGAAGAAGGTGGTAGAAGTTAGACGCGTAAACGCGTTTCGCTGCTCTATTGCGCCTGCCCAACGCGTTTTTCCGGAGAAAAATAATAATAATAAGAATAAGAAAAATCTGAGCGAAAACAATAGGTTTTCATGCACTTCGTGCTTGAACCCCTAATAAGAATAAGAAAAATCTGAGCGAAAACAATAGGTTTTCATGCACTTCGTGCTTGAACCCCTAATAAGCCAGAGTTACTGAGTTAGCTCACTATGGAACAGGCTCCAGGTACCTCTCACACTCTAAGCAAGGATCATACCCTGAAATAAAACCACCTCTGGACTATTATTCCTTTTGATAATCTTCAGCGTAAATAAGTTAAAATAGTAAAGGTGGAATATTTTCAGGAGGTGCAGAATTTTATTGGATGAGTTTTGGATCTGATTAATGAAGAAAAAAAAAAACATGACATACTATTTACTGTCTAAAGAAATCCTTATTAATTAAATTCCTTAATTGTGCTGCATTTTATAACCACACCCATAACAGGGTCACTGAAAGTCTAACTGTGGATAAGCCTTAAAGTGTTTCATGGTCCACATGAGGGTCCTGGTGTCCATTTGGAGGTATGAGTTCAAATACCACTTCAGACATAATATTTTAAATTCTTAAAAAATGTTTTCCTGCAGCTCTAAAAAGAATGATTTAACTGACAACAGTGAAGAAACAGACAGCAGGGAAGTGTAAAGACCCATTATTCACTTTCTGATGATTTAAACTCCAACATCTCCACTAATCACAATATAAGTCATTTATTAATATTTGTTTAATGTAGATTAATTAGTTTTCATTTAATTACAAAATGTGTCTATATATGTCTTCACGAGGAAGCGTTTTTTTATTCGAATGAGGGTGGTGTACCAAATGGCGCAACGTACACTACGAATGCGCCCTAGGTGTCCGTATCGGTATACACTTTGAAGTGCACTTTGTTACCAAACAATGGCATTTGACATTCCGCCCGGCAATGAAACAAAACCGGACTGAACAAGTGTAACAAAGTAAACCAGATTTTATTTTACAGATTCATTAGAGTATAATTTTAAGTGTAAAAGAGTAAACTATTAAACTATTCCTATATAACATTAAACAATTTAAAGGAGTTAGTTACTCGTTACCTCTTTTTAGTGGTTTAATTCTGGAGGTGTAGATGAAACTAATACAATATTTATCCTTATAATCCATTAAGTTTGACAAACGTCCGTCTGAAACAAAACATCCAGTTTATCTGTCAAAATGTTTTCGTTCAGTTTTCCCTCGTTTAGGTGTATTTTTTATCGCCGCCAGAGGGTGCTCTCGGCTTATTGAGATTCATTGTTCTATTGAAAAAAAAAAAAAATATATATATATATATATATATTGTTTGTTATTTAATGTCATTTTAATATCTTTTTTAATCTCTGGCACACAAGATCGTGTTTTAATAGTGACTAATAAAATATTTGTATTAATACAGTTTTTTTTTTAATCAGATCCACTTTCAGGTTTGTATAAATGTTCAATTCTGATAGGGGTGCACAGACAGAGGTCACTTTAATGTGTTTCAAAATGAAGGATCCATTTATTTATTATAATATTATACATAAATAAACTATATCAGTTTATTATAAAACACTTTTAGATTGTGCCATTTCAATATCATCACTCTGTTCTTGATTACATAAAGATGTAAAAGGTTTAAAGTCATCTCTGTAGAATGGATTTAAAGTTTATTTCAAGAGAGATAAATAATTTATTTCTCAGACATTACAGCTATGGTTCTGTTTCAATCAAACCAATCAGGGAGGTAATGGCAAAACCTTTGTAATGCTGTTATTTACAATTTAAATTTTTGTGAATTTGATGGTAACAATGTAAATACAAGATGTCATTGTTTTACCACAAGATGGCAGTAGGTACAGCTGTACATTTATTGCACTTAGTTATACAAAGAAGAGAAAGTTTGAAATGGATAAACAAATACATATTTAATAATGAAGTGCACTAAATGCAGCTTTGCGTCCTGTGTTTTACACCCTAGATAGTGAACTAATATAAGAACCGTAGATCTATTTAAGACACAAATATGCTTTGTTTAGGAAAACGCTAGAACAGAATAAATTAGTTCAAAAGGAATACTTATTGGAAAATCCATCCTTTATCTCCTGCTTTATCCTCTATTAGGGTCGCGGTGGGGTTCCCCATGCCCAACCAGGGGAGAATGTTTCAGGTGCTGGGCAGATAGACCCAGGACAGGGCGCTAATCCATCACTAGGCACACATTCACACTCTATATGGGGTAATTTGGAGACTTGATCCATGTTTTTGGACTGTGGGAGGAAACCAGAGAACCCGGAGGAAACCCACGCGGACACAGGGAGAACATGGAAACTCCACCCAGATTGGGATTCGAACCGGAAATCCCTAGTGCTGCCAGGCAAACGTGCTAACCACTAAGCCACCGTGCCGCCCTTTATTAGAAAATAAAACATTAAAAAATTATTATTAACATAATATTAACATAACAACTATTAACATAATATTGACTTTAATTTTAAAAGTAGAATCAATGATTCAGGATAAAAGGCTGTAAGCTGAATCACTGACTCTCAGTGAGTCATAAAATCTAGAAGGTTGTACAGTTTGTTCTACACAGTTCTTTTAATCTGCTCTCTACTGCCATAAGTTTAGATCCATGTTCACATCATTAGCTCTTTTTGGGGATCATGATTAGAACATTGTAAAGCTGCTTTGAGACAATGCACTATTATGAAAAGTGTTCTGTAAAGAAACCTGAACTAAAACTCTTTGGCATGTTCTCCTGAATGAATGACTGCAGTAAACACAAGTGCAGGAACATGAGGCTTTTATAAAATCATTCTTCAATAATTATAGAGCAGAGGTTTCCAAAGAGTTTGATCAAAAACAGAGAGGAACAGACAAGTTACAAACAGAGTAAGAACATGATTTAATTCTTAAACAGAAACAGGATCAAAATCAGATCAAAGCAGTTTTACAGAACCCCGGGACTTTGATTCTCACTGTGGCTGTGAGAGACCTAATATAGCTTTAAGATAGCTTTAAGTTTTCTTGTTACACAACTTTTAAAGTTTATAAAAAATAAAGACCATCCATCCATCCCTTATCTAGGTCCGGGTCAGGTAACCTAAACAAAGAAGCCCAGGCATCCCTATCCTCAGCTACCTCTTCCAGCGCTTCAGGAGGCACACCGAGGCGCTTCCAGGTCCATTTTGTCATCTTGATTGTTAAACACCTTCATTAAAGGCAGACTTAAGTACAATACTTAAGTTTTAATCAGTAACAGGATCGGTTTAGAAAAAAAAACAGTCAGACAGATTAAAAGATATGATCACTACTTTAAAACTTTCATTAATGACAGTGTATGTACTAATCACCATAGTTTATTGATTTAATATCTTATGTCATTAAGAGGGGCGGCACGGTGGCCTCTCAGCGCTAGGGATTCCCAGTTCGAATCCCAATCTGGGTGGAGTTTCCATGTTCTCCCCGTGTCCGCGTGGGTTTCCTGGGTTTCTGGGTTTTCCGGTTTCCCTCCCAGTCCAAAGACATGGATCAAGTCAATTGAGTTCTCCAAATTCCCCCATATAGAGTGTGTCTGAGTGTGTGCCCAGCGATGGATTGGTGCCCTGTCCTGGGTGTATCTGCCCAGCGCCCGAAATGTTCTCCCCTGGATGGGCATGGGGAACCCCCCCCCCCACCTGCCTCCCGCGACCTTAATACAGAATAAAGCAGAAGATAATGAATGAATGAATAAATGAATGTCATTAAAAGATTGTTTTGCTTCCTATTAACTTAACTAAATTTGATCTCTTAGAATAATATGAGATATTTAAAAGTGTTTTAAAAATATTGATAAAGTGATTAAAGGCATGAATGGGGATTGAACCCATGACCTTTGGTTTACAAGACCAACACCTTACCACTTGGCCACCATGCCCTCACTGTGAGACACTTAATAATGAGAATCCTGATGAGAAGTGTTTGTGCTGATGATTGATGTAAAAATACAGTTTAGTGGAAGAAGATTATAGTAAATTAAAAAGGTTAATGCTTTTTATTTTTATTATTAGACATTTTAGAAAACACCTTTACAGGCCAACACTGGTTCCACCAAAATTTAAAATAGAATCAGATAGAATAGAATGGCTTCAAAGTCCAGAGTGCTAACCATTACACCATCAAGAAAGAACCACAGGTAACGAATGTCAGTTCTTTTTACAATCCTTATCATAAAATTTTATTTTAAAGCTGTTAAGGAAAAGTAAGCTATTATTTGCTGTATCCATTTGTTCATTAGATTTTGACAATGCATACCACGTTGTCAAGTTCAGTTGTAACCCAGAATCAAACCAGCAAACAAGATCCAGCGCGTTCGGAGAACTGTCTTGAGATTCACATGGTTGAAATCTTCAGCGACAATAAACAGTCCATCGGGGTGTGCATTTTGAAGTCCGCTGATAGCGCTGTACAGTTCAGAGAGCACGTCTTTAGCGTTAGTGGCGGGTGGGATATAAACACTGATGATCAGTACTGTAGTGAATTATCACGGTAAATAAAAAGGTCTGCATCGGACGATCATGATGTTAGCCTAGTACGAACTTCAGCCTGCTTGCCGCGTTTTTGTTTTCTTGAACACTGCTTGCGGTGCCCCCATCTTCGGCTATTTGCTTCAGATGAGGTCGTGTTCGGGGGCCTGGTTTCTATAGCAGACTGAGGCTGCGTAGCCTGTCCATAACTTTTCAAAGAGGATACTAACTTTAAAATCAAAAACACTGTGAGTACGTAGTCAGAAATATTTGAACCTGCGTGGGGAGACCCCAATGGATTTCAAGTCCATCGCCTTAACCACTCGGCCACGACTACTGCTGTCTTCGTACTTCCCTTATTTTCACTTTTCGATCTTCACTGTATCAGTGATTCACATTGTATAGGTTCAACAACGCTTCCATAAGCCTTCAAAAAGACCACTAACTTTAGAATTGAAAAGGTTGTGAGTTCATAGTCAACAGGATTTGAACATGCGCAGGGGGCTCCCAAAGGACATCAACATAACCACTCAGCAACGATCACTGCTGACTTCTTGCTTCCCTCATTTTCACTTGCCGATCTTCACTGTGTCAGTGACTCTTATCGTATAGTTACAACAACACTTCCATAAATTTTCAAAGAGGCCACTAACTTTAAAATCCAAAAGACTGTGAGCTCATAGTTCACAGGATTTGAACTTGCCCAGGGGGATCCAGAAAAATTTCTAGATCATGGCCTTAACCACTCAAACATGACTACTGCTGAAAGCTTGCTTCCCTTATTTTCACTTGGCGATCTTCAGTGAATTACATACTGTATATTCAGTGAATTACATACTGTGTGTCAGTGAAATACATACTGTACGTACAACAACACTTCCATGACCTTTCAAAGAGGCCACTAATTTTCAAAATGAAAATGATGTGAGCTCATTTTATTTGTCATTCCACAATATAAAGTACACTACAGTATATGTGGAATGAGACAGCGTTCCCCAGGAACATAAAGTGCACGTGTGCAAACACAAGGATCACAATAAATACAGGACGATACACAGTACAACAGGGGTCTCAAAGTGCCGGCCCGCGGGCCACATCCGGCCCACGAAGCAGTCTTTTTTGGCCCCTTAAGGGTTAACAAAATAAGCATTAAAAAAATAATTAAAAAAAGAATTATAATTATAATCTGGCCCACAATTTGGTTGAATTATTTATACATTATTATGTTAATCTTTATATTTTATCTTAATTTGTAATGTGGTGTTTGTGTGTTGTCTTTATTTTTTTGCTGCGTTGCCTGGTGATTAGCGCCCGCTGCGTAAGCCCCACCCACTCGTAAGCTGCACGTTGAAGGGATACAAATTTATGATTTGTAAGTACTTTGTGTTCAAGGGAATTAGCGCATTCAATAACGATGGGGCAATCTGGCTGACAATTGCCCCAGTCCTATATTTCATGAAAACTAGATGCACCTGGCATCTGGTGGCTGGTGGATAAAGCTCAAGGGCAGCCGAGCTGTATCGAGCTCCCCCAGATAAGGGATGGAACGGCGTGTTCACCCCCCCTCCCCATAGAACTCCTTCAACAAGTTGTTTCAGAACAAGCAGAGCGAGGGATGGGTGTTTCAATAAATACGTCAGAAACTGGACTTCGGGGCTCTGTCTTGGTGGAACCGGTGTGGTGCTGAGATCAGAGTCGTGAGATCGCGATCTTGGGCTTGCCTTGGACGAACACTGCTTTGACTCGGTTTGTTTGCGGATAAACCGCTTGATTCGAATAACTCTGAAATCATCTGTACTGTGCTTTTTGACGCCTTCAAAATTGGTTCATCGGGGAAATTTCAGATTTCCTAACAACGTCTCCATGTGTAACGGGTTGTACTCAGAAACGATGAACAGTATAACAGTCGCTGGTGTAGATGTGTCGCTGGTGCTAATGAAAGACACAGACTCGTTTAGTAATAGGAACTCCGAATCGCTTTACTCTT
>JAFMOC010001273.1:0-10000 GCA_019802505.1 Corydoras sp. C115 | reverse complement strand
TTTTCAAAGAGGCTACTAATTTTAAAAAGGACAGTGTGGTTTGCAGGATTTGACCCTGCACCGGGTATCTAACAGGATTTCAAGTCGATCACCTTAACCACTCTGCCATACCCACTGCTGAGTTCTTGCTTCCCTTATTTTCACTTTTCGATCTTTGTTGTATCAGTGGTTCATGTACTAGAGGAAGAACCCCACTTCCCTAACCCTTTAAAAAGACCACTAACTTTAAAATGATGTGAGCTCGTAGTCAGCAGGAATTGAACCTGCATGGGGAGACCCCACTGGATTTCTAATCCATCTCCTCAACCATGAAGCCATGACAATTTCTGACGTATTATTTCCCTTATTTTCACTTGCTGATCTTCACTGTGTCAGTCAAACTTATCGCATAGGTACAACAACACTTACATTACTTTTCAAAGAGGATACTAACAGGGATCTAACAGGATTTCAAGTCGATCACCTTAACCACTCTGCCATGCCCACTGCTGACTTCTTGCTTGCCTTATTTTCACTTTTCGATCTTCACTGTATCATGTATGGTTCATGTAGTAGAGGAAGAACCCCTCTTCCCTAACCCTTCAAAAAGACCACTAACTTTAAAATGGTGTGAGCTTGTAGTCAGCAGGACTTGAACCTGCATGGGGAAACCTTAATGGATTTCCAATCCAGCTCCTTTACCATTAGGCCATGACAACTGCTTCACTGGGTCAGTGACTCTTATCGTATAGGTACAACAACACTTCCATTACTTTTCAAAGAGGATACTAACTTTAAAATATTTTCACTTGGCGATCTTCCGTGTGTCCGTGAATTACATGCTGTAAGGACAACAACACTTCCATGACCTTTCAAAGAGGCCACTAACTTTAAAAATGAAAATAATATGAACTCATATTCAGCATGACCTGATTCTGCACAGGGAAACCCCAACGCATTTCTAGCCAATCTCCTTAACCACTCAGCCACGAGCAATGCTGAGTTCTTGCTTCCCTTATTTTCACTTGGCGATCTTCACTGTGTCAGTGACTCTTATCGTATAGTTACAACACTTCCATAAATTTTCAAAGAGGCCACTAACTTTAAAATCAATAAGACAGTGAGCTCGTAGTCGGCAGGATATGAACTTGCATAGGGAGAAGGATTTCTAGACCATCGCCTTAAGCACCCGACCATGACTACTGCTGAAAGTTTGCTTCCCTAATTTTCACTTGGCAATCTTCAGTGTGTCAGTGAATTACATGCTGTAAGTACAACAACACTTCCATGACCTTTCAAAGAGGCCACAAACTTTAAAAATGAAAAGGCTGAGAGTACGTAGTCAGCAGGATTTGAACCTGCGCAGGGAGACCTCAATGGATTTCTAGTCAATTGCCTTAACCACTCTGCCATGACTACAGCTGGGGTCTTTCTGCCTTTATTTTCACTTAGCGATCTTCACTGTCAGTGACTCTTATCGAACACTTCCATAATTTTTCAAATAGGCCACTAACTTCAAAATAAAAAACACTGTGAGAAACAAGAAACAAGTTTCGGGATCAGAGAGAAGACTGATACACCACATACACCAAGCACATTTTCATAAACGCGTACACCACAAGGGAAAATGTGAGGTTAATTGTTTTAGAACTGTACTGATATGCACTAGACCTACGCAGAGAAACAGAAGACCCTCTAAGAAACATAGTTTTTTCAGAGAAATGAAGAACTCTCAATCACCATCTGCACATTAACATTAGGTATTACACCACATAATCATATGACCAATGTATTATTTATTAATTGATTTATAAAAGGGGGGAATTTGTAAGGTCTTTTAACGTTTTCTAATTGCTTTGAAATATTTGAAACTGTAGCACAGAGGAGGCAGGCTACGAACCAGATGGTGAAGTAGTTAGAGATGCAGTTGTTGGATGTTCTCACAAGACAAGACAAAGGATGACACACACACACACACACACACACACACACACACACACACACACACACAGAAAAGTCACGCCCTCCAGAAGGACTTAAATGGACGAAGGAGAGGATTGTGCTCAGAGCTCTATCATCAATCATGGTTACCTGCCACTGATGATTTTTTCTGTACACTGTTCCGTTACTATTCAGTAAAACGCATTAAATACTTTTGGAACGGAACCACTGACATCTGACCGTTTATTGGAACATAACACAACAGGGTGCCAATCTATTGCTGGGCACACACTCACTCACACAGACATACACACTCTATATGGGGCATTTTGGAGAACTCAATTGACTTGATCCATGTTTTTGGACTGTGAGAGGAAACCGGAGAACCCGGAGGAAACCCACACAAACACGGGGAGAACATGGAAACTCCACCCAGATGGGGATTTGAACTGGGAATCCCTAGTGCTGAGAGGCGAACGTGCTAACCACTAAGCCACCGTGCCGCCTAGGTTACAACATACAAACACAAATTTAAATTTGAACTGGAATATTGTTTAAGTTAGTTTGTCTTCACAACAAATATAGCATGACTACCATGATGCTATTTGTTAAGAAGGTAATCTGGATCAATACTATTCATTAACTATTAATTTTGCCACAGAGATAGATAAGATAAATAAGATTGGTGTAAAAACTACTTTAGGCTTTGAAATGCAGCTTAGAGACAGAAGTTACAATAAAATAAAAAAATGTAAAACCTTTTAATTTCATTATTAGATCTTACTGAAAGAATTTTTAAAAGCAGGCTCAGCTTTCGACTCCATTATACCATTATACCATGGGACCATCACCCACGAAAACATGGTCAAGAATGTTGTTTTTGTTTACACAAAAATTGTTTAAAAATGTTAAAGAAAATGAAGTTATTGTCGGCTAAATCCAATACCAATTAATTGTTATTGAGCTTTGTAGTGCATAGACAAATAAGATCTTTTGATCTTCAGTCTAATGCTCTTCCTAAATGAGCTTTTTTGGCACAAAAAGAATTAATTTAATTAGCAAAATCAACTTCTATAATAATTGGTGTAAAAAGCACTTTTGGCTTTAAAATGTAGTTTAGTGGAAGATGATTACAGTAAATAAAAAAAGTTTTGTGCCCTTTGATTTCTATAGATACAACAGAAACCACCATTACAAGCGAAAAAAAACAGGTTCCACCGAGATTTGAACTCAGATCACTGGATTCAAAGTCCAGAGTGCTAACCATTACACCATGGAACCACGGAAGAACTGCACATGCTCAAAAATGTCGGTTCCGTTTACAACACTTATTATACTGTTTTTATATTTAAAAAAATCATTAAGTGATTGTTTGCTTTATCTGATCTGTTCTTTTAATTTTCTTTGTCTAATTTAGGTGTTAATTGCAATTCAGTGATGAAGTGGACAGTCAAAACACATGACACTGTTAAGTTGGGATGTCGAAACCTGGGATAAAACTGGTTACCTCTAGTCTAGATCTTCAGTCTTACGGCCTTCTAATTAATAATTATTTTTAAAAAGTAGTTTTGGCTTTGAAACATAGTTTAGAGGAAGAAGATTACTATAAATAAAAAAGGTCAATGCCCTTTGATTTTCATTAATAAGTGTTACTGAGATCACTACAAAAAAAAAAAAAACTCAGTTGCCACCAAGAATTGAACACTGATAACAGGAGTTTGAGTGTTAACCATAACACCATGATTAGTTTGATGTTCACACAGTTGTATATAATGCAACATTCAATCTCTATAACAGATGTTTTTACAGAGTCTCTTTTTGGGCACTTATTAAAATTTATAAACTTATTGAAATAACTTTATACTAAAAATTGTCTTTATAACATGCTGTACACTTTATACTGGAGAATATTAAAAGTGGTGAATTAAGTACTTAAAGGGGGCACCCAGATTTGAACTGAGGACCTCTTGATCTGCAGTCAAATGCTCTACCACTGAGCTACACCCCCACATTGTAACAGTTCTCCAATGATCATAATCATAATCAGAATAATTTATTAATCACTGGGGGGAAAATTCAGTTATAATAAAGATCATAATAAATTTTTATGTCTCATTAAAGAAACATTGCACTGTGTCCTGGATTTCCTTTCTATTCAGAAGCCTGTCCTAGGCTGAGCTGAGAATGCTACAGAGTGAGAATTAGCCCCACAGTGAGGTGGAATCACCAGGCGACATTCATCACTAGAGCGAAATAAACGAGTTGGAGTGTGTTTTTAAAAATATGGAGTGAAGATTAAGAGTCTCATGCTCTACCGACTGAGCTAGTCAGGCTGAAGACCCATATTCAAGCTAGCAAAATATTTGCTTGGAGAACTCAATTGACTTGATCCATGTTTTTGGACTGTGGGAGGAAACCGGAGAACCCGGCGGAAACCCACGCGGACACGGGGAGAACATGGAAACTCCACTGGGAATCCCTAGCGCTGAGAGGCAAATGTGCTAACCACTAAGCCAGTGTTTTCTGAAATTACATTTAATAAATATAAATGGCATTAACCTTTTTAATTTACTATAATCTTCTTCCATTAAAATGTATGTTAAAGCCAAAAGTATTCTTTACATCAATGATAATTATGAACAGTCTCTTACTAATTAATTTTGCACATTTTTGTGCTGAAATAGCTCAGTTGGGAGAGCGTTAGACTAAAGGTCCCTGGTTCGATCCTGGGTTTCGGCGGAACTTGACAGGCTGTGGCATTTTGTCTGTCCAGTTCAAAATTGAATTACCGTTTACACCTATACTAGACAAAAAAATCAAAAGAAAAGATTGTATCCAGCAAACAATGCTAGAACTTTATTGAACCTTTTTAAAAGCTGTATAATGAGGATTGTAAACAGAAATGACATCCTTGACCAAGTATTTTTTGATTGGTGGTTCCATGGTGTAATGGTTAGTACAACACAATAAATCAATCATTTTTGTGTGCTTAAGTCAAGTGTTTGTGTACGAATGAAGTGTTTTAATATTATTAGTGGTTTTAGAATTTCAGAAGTTGTCTTTAAATCCAGTCTAAAGAGCAGACCTTTAGCCTTTTATATTTTCATGCAATCCAGGACAAAGCCCATGATACTGAAATAACACAATCTAAAAGTGTTTTATAATAAACTGATATATTTTTCTCTATGTATAAATTACATTAAATTATAAATGGATCCTACATTTTGAAACACATCAATGTGACCTCTCCCTGTGCACCCACATCAGAATTTAGCATTTATACAAACCTAAAAGAGGATCTGATGAAAACCAAAAACTGTATTACTACAAATATCTTTATTAGTCACTAGTAAAACTCACATGTGTCAGAGATTAAAAAAGATTTTTTTAAATGAACAATGAGTCTCAATAAACAGACAGCACCCTCTGGCGGCGATAAAAAATGCACCTAAACTGTTAAAACGTGTTGATGCTCAACGAGGGAAAACTGAGACGAAAACTTATCTATTTTGACAGATAAACTGGATGTTCTGTTTCAGACGGACGTTTGTCAAACTTAATGGATTATAAGGATGAATTTTGGATTAGTTTCATCTACACCTGCAGATTTAAACCGCTAAAAACTACCAAACCGAGGTAACCAGTAACTAACTCCTTTAAATTTACTGTTTAAAAATATAGGAATAGTTTAATAGTTTACTGTTTTAAACTTAAAATTGAACTCAAATGAATCTGTAAAATAAAATCTGGTTTACTTTGTTACACTTGTTCAGTCCGGTATTGTTTCATTCCCGGGCAGAATGTCAAATGCCATTGTTTGGTAACAAAGTGCACTTCAAAGTGTATACCCGATACGGACACCTAGGGCACATACGTAGTGTACGTTGCGCCATTTGGTACACCACCCTTATTCAAATTAAAAACGCTTCCTCGTGAAGACATATTTAGACACATTTTGTAGTTAAATGAAAACTAATGAATCTACATTAAACAAATGTTAATAAATGACTTATATTGTGATTATTGTTGAAGTTGGAGTTTAAATAATCAGAAAGTGAATAATGGGTCTTTACACTTTCCTGCTGTCTGTTTCTTCACTGTTGTCAGTTAAATCATTCTTTTTAGAGCTGCAGGAAAACATTTTTTAAGAATTTAAAATATTATGTCTGAAGTGGGATTTGAACTCATACCTCTAAATGGACACCAAAACCCTCATGTGGACCATGAAACACTTTAAGGTTTATCCACAGTTAGACTTTCAGTGACCCTGTTATGGGTGTGGTTATAAAATGCAGCAAAATTAAGGAATTTATTTAGACAGTAAAAAGTATGTTGTTTTGTTTTTTTCTTTAATCAGATCCAACAATCATCCAGTTAAATTCTGCACGTCCTGAAAATATTCCACCTTTACTATTTCAACTTATTTACATTAAAGATTATTAAAAGAAATAATAGTCCCGAGGTGGTTTAATTTCAGTGTATGAGCCTTGCATAGTGTGTGACAGGTACCTGGAGCCTGTTTAAAAAAAAACGAGCTAATTTTGCTTAAATTTGGTTCCATGAAACAGGCTAGAACTTAGCCTCACTCAGAATCTAAAGTGATGTTGTTTGATGTTGTGCAGGACTCAATATGATGAAGAAAATGTAGTTTGCTACTTTATACCATAAAAGTAGCTTTAATATGTTTTTTAAGAAACAGCTCAGGTTTTAATAACTTAAGATTAATGTTTTATATATAAATAATATATCCATCCATCCATCCATTATCTTCCGCTTGTCCGGGGTTCGGGTCGCGGGGGCAGCAACCGAAGTAGGGAGACCCAGACCTCCCTCGCCCCAGCCACCTCCACCAGCTCGACTGGGGGAACCCCGAGGCGTTCCCAGACCAGCTGAGAGATATAATCCCTCCAGCGTGTCCTGGGTCTTCCCCGGGGCCTCCTTCCAGCCGGACTTGCCTGGTACACCTCCCTAGGAAGGCGCCCAGGAGGCATCCTTACCAGATGCCCGAACCACCTCAACTGGCTCCTTTCGATGCGGAGGAGTAGCGGCTCCACTCCGAGTCTCTCCCGGATGACCGAGCTTCTCACCCTATCTCTAAGGGAGAGCCCTGCCACCCTGCGGAGAAAACCCATTTCGGCCGCTTGTATTCGCGATCTTGTTCTTTCGGTCATTACCCAAAGCTCATGACCATAGGTGAGGGTCGGAACGTAGATCGACTGGTAAATCGAGAGCCTTGCCTTGTGGCTCAGCTCCTTCTTTACCACAACAGACCAGTATAGGGTCCGCATCACTGCTGACCCCGCGCTGATCCGTCTGTCAATCTCACGCTCCATCTTACCATCACTCGTGAACAAGACCCCGAGATACTTAAACTCCACCACTTGAGGCAAGATCTGATCCCTGACCCAGAGAGGACTCTCTACCCTTTTCCGGCTGAGAACCATGGCCTCAGATTTGGAGGTGCTGATTCTCATCCCGGCACTCGGCTGCAAACCGATCCAGTAAGAGCTGAAGTTCGCAGCCTGATGATGCTAACAGGACCACATCGTCTGCAAACAGCAGCGACGTGATCCTCAGATCACCAAACCGGACACCCTCCATCCCCTGGCTGCGCCTAGAAATTCTGTCCATGTAAATTATGAACAGAACCGGTGACAAAGGACAGCCCTGACGGAGTCCAACCCTCACTGGAAACCAGTCCGACTTACTGCCGGCCATGCGAACCAAGCTCCTGCTTCGCAAATACAGGGACTGAATGGCCCGTAGTAAGGAGCCATGTACCCCATACTCACGAAGCACCTCCCACAGAATACCCCGAGGGACACAGTCGAAAGCCTTCTCCAGATCTACAAAGCACATGTAGACTGGTTGGGCAAACTCCCAACGAGGATCCTGGAGAGAGTGAAGAGCTGGTCCAGTGTTCCACGACCAGGACGAAAACCACACTGCTCCTCCTGGATCCGAGGTTCGACTATCAGTCGGACTCTCTTCTCCAGTACCCCTGCATAGACTTTGCCGGGGAGGCTGAGGAGTGTAATTCCCCTGTAATTGGAACACACCCTCCGGTCCCCCTTTTTAAAAAGAGGCACCACCACCCCCGTCTGCCAGTCCAGAGGCACTGCCCCCGATGACCATGCAATGTTGAAAAAGGCGCGTCAGCCAAGACTGCCCCACAACATCCAGAGCTTTGAGGAACTCCGGGCGGATCTCATCCACCCCAGAAGCCCTGCCACCAAGGAGCCCTCTGACTACCTTAGCGACTTCAGCCACAGTGATGGACAAGCCTCCCCCCGGGTCCTCTGACTCTGTCTCCTCTCCGGAGGGCATATTGGTGGGATTGAGAAGGTCCTTGAAGTATTCCTTCCACCGCCTAATGACGTCCCCAGTCGAAGTCAACAGTGCACCCCCTCCACTATATACTGTGTTGGTGGCACACTGCTTTCCCCTCCTGAGTCGCCTGACAGTTTGCCAGAATGTTCTAGGAGCCGACCGAAAGTCACTTTCCAAAGTCTCACCGAACTCCTCCCACACCCGGGTTTTTGCCTCCACGACGCACGAAGCCGCAAATCGCTTGGCCTGTCGGTACCGGTCAGCTGCTTCTGGAGTCCCACAAGCCAACCATGCCTGATAGGACTCCTTCTTCAGCTTGACGGCATCCCTTACACGGGGTGACCACCACCGTGTTCGAGGGTTACCGCCACGACAGGCACCGACTACCTTTCGACCACATCTCCTGTCCGCCGCCTCAACAACGGAGGAACGGAACATGGCCCATTCAGGCTCAATGTCCCCCACCTCCCCCGGAATGTGGTTGAAGCTCTGACGGAGGTGAGAGTTGAACATCTGTCTGACGGGTTCTTCTGCCAGACGTTCCCAGCAAACCCTCACTATACGTTTAGGTCTGCCTGGTCTGACCGGCATCTTCCCCCGCCATCTGATCCAACTCACCACCAGGTGGTGATCAGTTGACAGCTCAGCTCCTCTCTTCACCCGAGTGTCCAAGACACATGGCCGCAAGTCCAATGACACCACTACAAAGTCAATCATGAACTGCGGCCTAGGGCATCCTGGCGCCATGTGCACTTATGGACACCCTTGTGCTCGAACATGGTGTTCGTGATGGACAAACCGTGATTTGCACAGAAGTCCAACAACTGAACACCACTCGGGTTCAGATCAGAGAGGCCGTTCCTCCCAATCACACCTCTCCAGGTCTCACTGTCATTGCCCACGTGAGCGTTGAAGTCCCCCAGTAAGACTACAGAGTCTCCAGGGGGAGCACTTTCCAGTACCCCCCCCCACAGACTCCAAGAAGGCTGGGTACTCTGAACTGCCGTTCGGCGCATAAGCGCAGACAACAGTCAGTACCCGTTCCCCAACCCGAAGGCGTAGGGAAGCTACCCTCTCGTCCACCGGAGAAAACCCCAACATGCACGCGTCAAGCCGGGGGGCCACGAGAAAGCCCACACCTGCCCGACGCCTCTCACCATGGGCAACTCCAGAAAAGAACAGAGTCCAGCCCCTCTCAAGGAGATTGGACCCAGAACCCAAGCTGTGCGTTGAGGTGAGCCCGACTATATCTAACCGGTATCTCTCAACCTCCCGCACCAGCTCAGGCTCCTTCCCTGCCAGTGAAGTGACGTTCCAAGTTCCGAAAGCCAATTTCAGCAACCGAGGATCGCGACGACCAGGCCCACGCCTCCGGCCACCGCCCGATCCACACTGCACCGAACCCCTATTACTACCCCCCCCACAGGTGGTGAGCCCATTTGAGGGGGAACCCATGTAACTCCTTCGGGCTGGGCCCGGCCGGGCACCATGGGAAAGTGCCCGACCACCAGACGCTCGCTGACGAACCCCATCCCCGGGCCTGGCTCCAGGGTGGGGCCCCGATAACCCTATATCGGGCAGGGTACACGTGTTCCTGTTGTTTCTTTTCATAGGGGTTTTTATTGGACCACTCTTTGTCTGGCCTGTCACCTAGGACCAATTTGCCTTGGGAGACCCTGCCAGGGGCTTTTTGCCCCAGACAACATAGCTCCTAGGATCATTCAAGCACGCAAACTCCTCCACCACGGTA
>JAFMOC010001277.1:0-28310 GCA_019802505.1 Corydoras sp. C115 | reverse complement strand
ACAACATTTACAAATGCCGAGACAACATTTACAAACTTCGATACATTTACAAATGTCGATACAACATTTACAAATGCCGAGACAACATTTACAAACTTCGATACAACATTTACAAACTTCGATACATTTACAAATGTCGATACAACATTTACAAATGCTGTGACAACATTTACAAATGTCGATACAACATTTACAAATGCCGAGACAACATTTACAAACTTCGATACAACATTTACAAATGTCGATACAACATTTACAAATGTCGAGACAACATTTACAAACGACCAGCAGACGGAAAGGGTAGGTACCTTTCACAGGAAGTGATGATTGTTGACAGTTGTCAATCAAACTGTTTGGCGGGGACAACGTGGGTGATAACGGAGTGACGGTAACGCTATATAAGATGTTTTGTCCATTTTGTGGAAACCACTTTCCACACGAAAAACAGAAATTGGCTAACTGGCTAAAGTCTTTAGAGTTTTTAGATGAGCATACGAAGGATGATTTTATGCAATGCTGTATAAATTATTTCAATAATGGCCACTCATACGACGTTATTGTTGACATGATGTCACGTTTGCATGGCGTAAATATTAGTTTGCGATGTCTTAAAACCAGACTTAAAGAAGCTGGGCTGTATCGTAGAAAGCACTATTCATCTACCAATGTTGTCAGGAATGCTATAAGGTTGGGGCTTCGTGGACCTGGACATCTCTTTGGCTATCGAACAATGTGGCAAGTTCTGAAGCAAAAGTACCATCTTCTAGTAAAGAGAGATGAAGTTATGGTGTTACTACGAGAGCTTAATTCTTTGGGATGCGAGATGAGAGCACGCAGAAGATTCATACGAAGAACATACCGATCAATGGGGCCGAATTCTATGTGGCATGCAGATGGTTATGATAAACTCAAGCCATTCGGTTTCGGGCTGCATAGATGGATTTTCACGGAAGGTACTATGGCTTGTGTGTGGACTGACAAATAACAATCCTTCAGTTATTGCCTACAATTTCCTTTCTTGTGTGCGAGACCTTGGCGCTGTTCCAATGAGACTGAGGACAGATTGCGGCACGGAGAATGGCATTATGGCTGCAGTTCAGTGTACCCTACGGCACCAACACACTGACTACTACTCAGGATTTTCTAGCCATATGTATGGTTCATCTACCAACAATCAACGCATTGAGTCATGGTGGTCTATATTTAGAAAAGGAAGGTATGTTGTTTTTTTTTTTTCAAAAATATTTTATTAGGAGAAAGTGAAAGTAAGCACAATACAACATCACATTTATATACAGAATACCTTCATAACTTTCCCCATTTTTCCACCACACATCAACCAAGTTTTATAATAGAACACACAAAAACAAAAGTGTACCCCAATCCCCCCCCCCATCCCATGTCCCATCCCAGCTCACCACAACCAACACACACATTGCCAACAGCAATAGCTACAGAAAAGCCACAACACTTGTATGGAAGCACACATTTAATCAGGTAATATTTTTAAGTTGGAAAAATATGATATAAAGGGCTGCCACTTCTTGAAAAATTTATCTGTGCACCCTCTTTGTGTGTACCTTATTTTCTCTAATTTTAAAAAAAGCATGACATCCCTCAGCCAGCAAGAAATAGAAGGGGGCTTGGTAGATTTCCAAAGCAACAATAAGCAGCGTCTTGCTAATAAGGATGTAAAAGCTATAATGCCACTTTGCATAGTGTCAAGTGCGAAAGAGCAGTCTGAAACCCCAAATATAGCAATTAGTGCACAAGGTTGAACCTGAACTCCAAGAACAGTGGACATTATAGTAAAATAACCTGTCCAAAAACCTTTTAGTGCAGGACAAAGAAAAAACATGTGGCTAAGGCAGTGTTTCTCAAATAGTGGGGCGCGCCCCCCTGGGGGGGCGCAGTGCGGTGCCTGGGGGAGCGCATAACAAGATATCACAGAGCAAGTGATATTAAGTGTAATGAACTAACCCTCAACAGACAACATGGAGAAATATTTAACAGGGATGAGGAGAGAAAAGCGGAGATAATGAGACCAACAAAAGTGAACCGAAAGTTAAAACGAGGAAATTTGTCGAAGTTAATGTAGCGCCTGGCTTCACTGTAACTGAGGTGTGAGACGAAGAAAGACCGACGTGTCTTCTGTGTCTTTAAATGTTGGCAGCGGACAGCGTGAAGACAAATAAATTAAGACGTCACTTAAAGACATTACACCCCGATCACGCTGATAACCGCTTGAGTTTTTAATCGAAAACGTGACGAGTATAACCAGCAAACATAACGCTTTATGAAAACTACTACAGAAAAGCTGCAAAACGGGCGCGTTAGAGACATTAGTTCCGATTTCCTCATTTTGATTAAAAAAAAAAAAACAGCACAAATTGTCGTATTCATTTTAGTTTTGTAGGTTAAAGTGTTAATAAATTGTGCTCCTGAATTAATATTTCTGATGAATTTGAATTTATTATTAATTATTAATTTTATTTAATTTCATGTTTCAGTATCAAATGCCAGTCAGTTCAAAAATGTTTCTAGTTTAAATAAGGATTTCATTCGTTTCTGTTACAAACTAAAAAACAAAGTTAATAAAATGTTTCTTTGTTCTAAGTTGATCTATATTTCTTTCTTTTTTATTTTCTTTATTGTTAATAAGGAGACATTGTTATAAAAGAGTTGTGTTACGGTTTACCGGGGCAAACCGTGAAACGTGGGTGGATCCGCTACTCGGAACGACAAGGTCGGGGCGGGGATAAGGTGTAACACAGAGTTTATTCAGCCACACAGACAGGTAAACGTAACATAGACACGGGCGGCTGCGGAGGTGAGGCCTGACGTCACGACGTCCGACGTCAGCGAGGCCGCGTTCCAATCCGCAGCGTCGAGCAGGGTGGAGTGTGGCTGAATATCCGAGGAATCAACAGACGGGACGTAGAACTACAACAGAACGTGAATACTAGACAAAACGGAGACGAGGTGCAATCGACAGGACGAGACGAGACCAGGGCGAGACTAGGAACGGGGCGAGACTAAGAACATGGCATGACTAAGTACAGGGCGAGACAAAGAACAAGGCGTGACTAGGGGTGAGGGCCAGAGTGGGCGAGGCGTGACTAAGGTAGGTGCACAAACCAAGACCAACTAGCCAGGAGTGACGGGCGTGAGCTGCTTAAATAAGGACAGTGATCAGGAACCCAGGTGTGCATAATTACAGGGGCGTGAACATAGAGACCAACCCACACCATGTGACCAAAACAAACCGTGACCATGTGACAATAACAAGGCATGACATGACAAACACAACACGTGACCATAACAAAGTATAACACTAGACTGAACATAACATGGAACCATAACACAGCAAGACAAGGCTAACCACAACACATGACAATAACAACATTCTAAACACAACATGACAATACTCAAAACGAAGCACGGGAACATAAATCCTGACAATACGCAAAACATAACATGACTGAGAACCCACACATGATACTAAACACGACACGTGAACCTAACTAAGCAAAACTAAGAATACAAACAGATAACACTGACAACGCATACATGATAATAAACATGACACACGAACATAACTAAGTCAAATAAGAATACGCACAACATGACATAGACAAGGCAATACTAAACACGTGAACATAACTAGGCACACAGTGCAAACAGAATGTGCAAAATGAGGGGCGGGGCTACCCCTGGAGGCACCGCCCCTCCATGGCCAACCATAACAAGTTGTACTTAGAACAAATTTATATGATACTACAGTGGACGTGTAAAAATACTTTTTCATCCCATTTTGTCATGTGAAGGGGGGGGGGGGCGCAAAAATTTCACTTCTTCCTAGGGGGGGCTTAACAGAAAATAATTGAGAATCACTGGGCTAAGGTCACAGGGGGAACCATGGCATTTATCACAAACATCTTTCACTTCTGGATACAATTTAGAAAGCCTAGATTTAGAGAAGTGTACCCTGTATAAAACCTTAAACTGAATTAATCCAAGTCGTGCACAAGAGGTAGTAGAGCGTATACCATCCACGGCCTGTTCCCAAATGCCTTCTTCTATCTGAATTCCTAGCTCCTCCTCCCATTTACCCTTCAATTTTACATCAGAGTAATCACTAATAGACATAATGAGATTATACAATTTTGAGATGACTCCTCTATGATGAGGAACCATTGAAAGCATGGTTTCCCAACACTGTACTGAAGGTAATGTAGGAAAACCAGGAAAACTTTTAGCCACAAAATTGCGAACTTGAAAATAGCGGAATAGATGAGTGCCAGGAAGGCCATGTCGGGAAGACAAATTAGCAAAACTGTCAAAGACACCATCTACATACAAGTGTTTACATTGTGTAATACCTTTATCAGCCCATAGTGAAAAAGCAGAATCTAAAATTGATGGAGGAAACAAATGATTATTATTTAAAGGACTCAGAGAGGAAGCCGATTTAAATTTAAAATGTCGCCTGAATTGATACCAAATTTTAAGTGTGTTAAGAACCACCTGATTATCTGTATACAGAGAAGGTTTTGTGGGTAAAGAGGAATAAAGTAGAGCAGATAGAGAAGAACCTTTACACGATGAACTTTCTATTTTACACCAAGTGGATCCAGGAGACATTAGCCAGTAACAAAGCTTATGAATATGAGCAGACCAATAGTAAACTTGAAAATTGGGTAATGCAAGTCCTCCGCTAAGTCTACTTCTCTGCAGCATAATTTTACGGAGCCTAGGTGGTTTCCCTCCCCAAATAAAGGAACAAATAATCTGATCTAATGAATCAAAGAAATGTTTTGGTAAAAAGAGAGGAATTGACTGAAATAAAAACAGAAATTTTGGCAAAATATTCATTTTAACAACATTAATCTTACCAATTAATGACAGGGGAAGGTTACCCCATCTTTGAATATCGGACGTAACCCTCGAAATAAGAGGAGTAAAATTAGCAGCTGCAAGACCAGATAATGAACGAGTCACATTAATACCTAGATATTTAAACCCAGAATGACTTAATTTAAAAGGCAAATCAAACTGTTGAAGATGACAGGCTGCAACATTAATAGGAAAACACTCACTTTTTGCTAAATTTAATTTATAACCTGAGAAAGTGCCGAAATTCTCCAGAATACTTAAAACAGCAGGGACAGAAAATGTAGGATTAGTTAGATACAGTAACAAATCATCCGCATATAGCGACAATTTATGTTCAGTATCGTTACAGACGATTTCTTTGAATAAGGAGGAAGATTTCAGTGCGATAGATAGAGGCTCAATAGCGATGGCAAAAAGAAGAGGTGACAGTGGGCAACCTTGGCGAGTTCCACGACCCAGATTAAAATAATCCGAATAAACATCATTAGTGTGGACACTGGCTTTAGGGGATGAATAAAGAAGGCGGATCCAAGAAATAAACTTATCACCAAAGCCAAATCTCCTCAAAACAGCAAACAAGTACTCCCATTCGACCCTGTCAAATGCCTTTTCAGCATCCAAAGAAATTACAATTTCAGGAAGTACAGTTGATTGCCTTGAGTATATTATATTAAAAAGTGTACGAATATTAAAATACAATTGACGCCCCTTTATGAAACCATTTTGATCCTCAGATATAATGCGAGGGAGCACATTCTCCAAACGGGATGCAAGTATTTTAGCCAACATCAGCATTAAGCAGAGATAGTGGTCTATATGAACCACAGGAGGTTGGATCTTTGTCCTGTTTGAGGAGAAGTGCAATGGTGGCCTGTGTCAGAGTTGGTGGTAATGAACCACCTTCTAAGGATTTGTTGAACACAGATAAAAGTAATGGAGCCAAAGCACCATCGAATGTCTTAAAAAACTCAATTGGAAAGCCGTCGGGGCCAGGGGCTTTGTTAGATTGCATCGCTTTAATTGCATTCAGTACTTCCTCAAGAGAAGGTGGAGAATCCAATTGCTTAGTGATATCAACATCAACCACTGGGATTGAAAGACCATCAAGAAAGTTTTATTTTAGTGCTATCCATAGGAAATTCTGATTTATATAATGAGGAATAATAAGATTTAAAAGTAGCATTAATCTCCGAGGGGTCTGTAGTAATGACGTTATAAGCGTTTCTGATACTGGGTATCAAACGTGAAGCGGCCTGGCGCTTCAGCTGATGCGCCAGTAAACGACTTGCCTTGTCGCCATGTTCATAATATGTGCTACGACTGCACAATAATAAGCGTTCTGCCTCTTTAGTGGTAATACGATCAAATTCCGCCTGAGAGTAAATACGCTGTTTAAGTAATTCTGGAGAAGGATTCAACGCATACAAGTAATCAAGATTCCTGATAACAGATGTAAGTTTGTTAATTCTAGCATTATTGTTTTTGTTAATAAAAGCAGAGTAAGATATGATTTGACCTCTTAGGTAGCATTTAAGTGTCTCCCAAAGCAACGAGTATGAATAAGATTCAGTTTGATTAAAAGCCAAGAAGTCATTAACAGTATTTGAAATAAAATTGCAAAATTCCCTTTCTGCTAACAGAAGAGAGTTAAATCTCCAAAGTGGTGGGTTACATTTGGCAGTAGAAATTTGAATATCCAATAATAATGGTGAATGATCTGAAATTACAATACCTAAATAATCAGTAGAGTTCACACAAGAATTGAGTGCACTGTCAATTAAAAAATAGTCAATTCTAGAAAATGAATGGTGCACCGGGGAAAAGAAAGAAAACTTTTTAGTAGAGGGGTTACGAAATCTCCATGGATCCACAAGTCCATTTTGTTCCATAAAATCTATGAATGACCTAGACATAGCAGATTGAGTTAGATTAAGAGGATTAGAACGATCTAAGTTAGGATTGAAAACACAATTTAGATCCCCTCCGAGAATTAACTGATGTGTATTTAAACGGGGGATATTACTTAATAACTTATTAACAAATTCCACATCATCAAAATTTGGAGCATAGACATTTACCAGCAAAACCTTCGTCTGCATGACAGTACCAGCAACTATGAGGTATCGGCCATCCCTATCTGTAATAATATTAGTGGCAGAAAACTGACATTTTTTACTAATTAATATGGCAACGCCCCTAGACTTCGAATTAAAATTTGAGTGGAAGACCTGACTCACCCAAGGACAATATAACCTGTGTTGATCTTTAGTGCGAAGGTAAGTCTCCTGTAAAAAAACTACATTAGAAGTTAATCTTTTTAAATGTGCAAAGACCCTTGACCGTTTAACAGGGTTACCCATACCTCTAACATTCCAACTAATAAATCTGAGATGTGTGCCTGACCCAGCTATGCTGGGACCACTATTGGCATCAACCATTTAAATAAATGAGAAAATAAAAACTCAGATGGTCGCGGTGAGCAGAGACGGGACGCCCTCCCCCCAAAGTACCCCCAAACATTAACACACCCAAAGTCTCCATAAACCCAAAAGAAGAAAAAACAAAAACAAAGGAGACAGCAGTGCTTCCTATAGTAGCAAAACGCTGCTCACACTAGTGTGAAGCAACACGGGGACAACGCAGAAGAAAAAGTGGAAGAGAGAGATAAAAGGAGAGAAAGAGAGAAAAGGACATTCCCACCGATTTTACCATAATACAATATTATGCACTAAAAGCGAGTTAATAATGTATTACATTTAAAATAAAACCCCTATTTTCAAACCAAGAGATGAACACTTTAACAAGAAAAAATATGTTATACAAAAAGAAACAACAGTATAAAAAATCCAATCAATTAAAAAACTAATATTTGTATAAACACAATAACAGTTAACGTCAGCGTTAAAAAAAAAAACAGTATAAACATAACCTCGGAAAAGGTTGGAGTTCACCTAGTGGTCAAAGTTTTAATATATTTGTTGGCTTCTTCCGCTGAAACAAAATCTTTTTCAGTACCGTTATGCGAAATTCGGAGCCGCGCTGGATAAATGAGTCCAAACCGAACACCGCCAATGTCCCGAAGTTTCCGTCTGACATCATTAAAAGCAGCTCGAGCCCGAGCCACCTTAGCAGTGTAATCCGGAAAGACCGAAATGGTTAAATCTCCAACTTTAATTTGCCGGAGCTCTCTGGCGCGGCGCAAAATGTCCACACAATCACTGTGATAGTGGAACCTACACACAATGGCCCGTGGACGATCACCTGGCTTGGGTTTGGGTTGGAGGGTTCTATGAGAACGGTCCAATAGCGGCTCCTTTTCCAAAGCGAACGCATCCTTCAGCATGACGGCTACAGCAGAGGTGGTACAGGTGTCAGGGCCCTCTGGAACCCCCACTATCCGGCCGTTATTGCGGCGTGTCCTGGACTCCAAATCCTCACATTTATTCTCTAATTTATTTACCTGCGCGGTGAGAGACTTTATAGACGCTTTCATCTCTGAGATGTCATCGGAGCACACGATGAGCGCGTGCTCCATCTCTCCGACTGTGTTTTTAATGTCAGACACAGTGGCGACAATAGCAGCTTTATCAGAAGCTAACTGTGTCTTCACCGCGTTCAGGTCCGACTTTATAGAGGACAGGACATCTCCGAGTGTTTCCTGGAGCTCTTTTTTAAAAATCTCCGCGATGTCTTTCCTCAGTGAATCCAGCAGCTCTAATTTGAGAGTAGCGAGGTCAGGGCTGGTGTGTGCTGAGGAAACTCCAGCAGAAACCGCTGGCTCACTGGAAGTCGCGGTCGGAGATTGTGCAGTAGGCCGCAATCGAGTCTGAACAGTACTGCGAGTTTTAATATCTTTTGCAGCCATGTCAGACACTGAAAGTTAATTTTTCCAACAAAAGTAACACAATAAACTTACGGGGGTAAAATAAAGCAGAAAAATCGAACTCGAATGTGCAATTAAATCATAAATAACTACGAGATCGGCAGGAGCAACCAAGACTGCGTCTTACTCCATAGATGCTCGATAGCGCCCCCCAGGTATGTTGTTTTAATGTTAAACAGTTTTACCGCCTTGGTGCCTGTTATCATTTAGATTGGCATTACTAATTACTATAAATAACCTAAATACACCGGTTAGCCCTTCAGAGATACTAAACATGGCCTTGTACCAAAACGTCTATAATTAGTTTTTTTCATATTTTATCCCCTTTACAAATGAGTCAGTTCTTTAAAAGTACATAAGCCTAATATATGCATATTAAATATAAATTAATTAGAATTAGAATTGTTATTTTAGGTCCTAAGATAAGTCAGCGATTAGCAGCAACATTTTTTGCATTTTCTGCAAGTGGCAGAAGTTACTTGATTAATATCTTGATAAATAAAGTATTCTGATCTAGTGGAAAAGCAAAAAGTTCAAGTGCAACCGAAGTAGTTTACAATTACATCTTAACATGAAGGAATTTACATAACAAAAAGGTGGGGGTATCTAAATAATGTTTTGAATAAGGCACATTTTGGACTTCACAAACAAGGCAATTTTCTGTAGCTTAGCCATTTTAAGGTACTTTAAGTATTTAACACAATTCTATTTTCTAATTACTATTGTTTGCCAATTTCTAAGATCTGTATTTATATCATATAACCATAGCTAAACCACTCAAATTTAAAAACTGAAACTGCCCCAGGATTTCATGAGGAGTAAAAGCATGTAAACATACCACTATTTACATTTATGAACACGTGGACGTTTTAATAGGTCTCAGTTCTGGATGGAGTTATTTGCAGACCTCCGAGATGCAGGATACTTCAATGGAAGTCATGAACATCAAGGCATGCTGAGATTTTGCTTCAGTGACATCATACAAAAAGACCTAGATAAATGCGTGACACTGTGGAACAGTCACAGGATTCGTGTCTCTAGAACTGCATCATGTCCTGGAGGAGTGCCCAATGAGCTGTACTACCTACCCCATAGGTAACTGATTAATGTCTTGTTCCTTGTAGAATTGTTTGTCATATATTTATTGTTAATAAACACTATTAATAAAATCCATCCTCTAATCTAGGTTTGGCTCCAGAGACTGTGGATTTTGAATTGAACAGGCAGAACTGGATATCTTCCTGGAATCAAGACAGCCAATCCATTCATGTGGTAACACAAACATCCAGGAATATTTGGACTTTATTATGGAGCTCAGGCAACTACAAAAGCCAAAGGACTGGGAGTCTGCATTAGAACTATACTTAAATCTTAAAGAAATTGCTCAGCTATAATTGATTTAATTACAGAAATGAAAGCTTAAATCGGGCGGCACGGTGGCTTAGTGGTTAGCACGTTTGCCTCTCAGTGCTAGTGATTCCCAGTTCGAATCCCCATCTGGGTGGAGTTTCCATGTTCTCCCAGTGTGTTTCCTCCTGTTTCCTCCCACAGTCCAAAAACATGGATCAACCCAATTGAGTTCTCCAAATTGCCCCATATAGAGTGGGTCTGTGTGAGTGAGTGTGTGCCCAGCGATGGATTGGCGCCCTGTCCTGGGTGTATCTGCCCAGCGCCCGAAATGTTCTCCCCTGGATGGGCATGGGGAACCCCCCCCCACGCGACTCTAATAGAGGATAAAGCGGAAGATAATGAATGAATGCTTAAATGTTCCAAAGCTTCTTTTAATCTAACAAATCACAGTAAAGGTTGTCAAATGAATACAATGTACAAAATATTTATTAAGCTGTCAACATGGAAATAAACATTTTTATCTGGATTTTTGTCTTTTTGAGGTATTGGAACATATTATATAAACATTTATATAATATATAAACAGAGCGGCAATGCTGATTAGGGAGATTGATTGGCGCACCTGATGATGCATCGCTTGATGACTGTATGCTGCTTTATAAGCTGTGTGATCATATGCCGTGGGGAGAAAGACCGACCACGAGATGGTGGGACGGCGAACATGACACGACAACATAGTTCTTTCTGTAGTCATGGTGTGTTCGCCGTCCCACCATCTTGTGATCGGTCTTTCTCCCCGCGGCGTATGATCACACAGCTTATAAAGCGCACACGGCCATCAGACGGAGCATCATCGGGTGCGCCAATCAATCTGTCTAATCAGCGCTGCTGCACCGCCACCCCACCATCACAAACACATTAACACATCTGCATAAAGACCTAATAACAAAACATTTTTTTCTCCAACTTTTAACAAATTTATCACTAAATTGTCACCTATTTTAAAAGCAGCCAAATCCTGGGGAATTCTGAATTCCAAAATCCATTTTTAATTTAAACACATCGTAAGACTTTAGGAGTGGCAATTTGAGTGTGTTTGAACATGTATTTGCCATAGGGAATGGTGAATTGTCCAGAAACTCAATCTTTGGCAGCGGTTCCAATCCAGATGGAGGTAATGAAGTTAGTCCAGTTGCAAACATCAACACATCTTCCAAACACACAGTAGTCTGGCCTTCTGTAAAGATATATAATTATCATGCATATACTAGTAGTATATTAAAAATGGCAATTTATTATATAATATTTTGCAAACCTTTACAATCAAGGAGATACAGTTTCTCCTTCTCTGAGTCTCCTGTTGCTCCCTGTCGGACTTAGGTCAGGTTTAAAAAGTCTCTCGAGTTCAAAAGCAGTAAGCTTCTTTTCAGAGTAGCACAGGACAGGAGCCAGAAGGGTAGGGTACTGCTGCAGTGCCATTGTACTGTTATTCTAAACTTCATGCTGGAATCCCATGTTTATGTTCTGTACATTACTACCCCCTAATGGCCTGAATTGAGTTAGGTTTCGTTTTGCCGGATGATAAACAGGAAGAATCTAATTGAAGCATGGTCGTTCCACGGTGTGCTACTGAGACAGTCTCGGCGTTTTAAGCCTCGGAGTATCTTTGTTCGTAAGTTTACATGAAAAATATTGAGTTTGTTATATCAGCGATGTATGATGGCACATTGGTTTAGAAATTTGTTTTATTGGGTTTAAACAGTCTAGCTTACTAACATGGAGTAAAAAATTTACTTTTAAAGTTTATTGCAGTCTCTTTTAATTTATGTGTGCATTAATTAATCTGTACATGTAAGTGAACCAAATGTTTACAAATATATGTATGTATTTTTTTCCCTCTCTTTTTTTAGTTTTACATAAAAGATAAGAGCACTCTCTCTCTCAGTCTTCAGTCTTTTTTGTTAACTATCTGTCTAGCATAGTCTGGCACGCCTGTGTGAGGACAGAATAGTAAAAGAACAGTTACACGTCGGGCTAAGACCACATCCACTGTCGGCCTACACACTGTGATCAAGACAGCATCAACATGGAGCAACCGAATGAAGCTAAAGATTTCGAGGTAAGGTCTGAAGTCTCAGGCTCCAAGTCATCTGGGAGATCAAGCAGATCCTCAGCCAGCGCAGCAGCTACCAAGGCAAAGGCTAAAGCAGAGGCAGCCCTGGTAAAAGCCAAGTATGCAGCTCAAGAAGCAGAAATGATGATAAAAAAAGCTCGCATTGAAGCAGAAAATCAAAAAATGTTAGCTGAAGCAGAACAACGCAAAGCAGAATTAGAAGCTAATCTGTACGTCTTGAAAATAGAAAGAAGTGCTACAGCAGCCTCAGTAGAAGCAGCAGTTTATGAAGCAGCAGCAGCAGCAGCAATGGAGTCAGATCATTTAGACAACATAGTCCAGGTATCACCTGAGGATCGCGCTCAACGCACCAGTGAGTATGTGCAAGCCCATTATGTGACATCAGATGCTCAGCAGCCAGCCCCGGTCTCACAGGAACATCCTACCATACCCACAAATGCAGAACGAGCACAACCAGAACAAATTCAATGGTATCCACTTCCTAAAAAGGAAAGCTGCCTGTCTAAACCCTGCGTCAAAGAAGAAACAATGCCTGTCGCACGAAACAGAGGCTACTCACCTTATATTCCTCCCTCAATGTCTCACACATCCAGTCTCAGAGATTATGCATGTGATGTAACACAGATGGATGGGCTCACTAAATATCTTGTAAGAAGAGAGATGGTAAGCTCTGGGTTACTAAAATTTGATGACCGTCCAGAAAACTACTGGGCCTGGAAAACATCTTTCCAGGATACTATTAAAGAGCTCAACTTAACAGCAAGAGAGGAACTTGACCTTCTAATGAAGTGGCTCGGCCCAGACTCTTCTCCACATGCTATGCGTATAAGGTCAGCTCATGTACACAATCCAACAGCAGGTGTCACTATGGTGTGGCAAAGACTAGATGACACATATGGATCTCCTGAAATTATAGAAAATGCTTTGATGCTAAAATTAGAGACTTTTCCAAAAATATCGAATAGAGACCCCCAGCGTCTTAGAGAACTAGGGGATATTTTAATGGAGGTACAGTCAGCTAAGTCAGGAGGACGATTACCAGGCTTAGCCTATCTCGACACCGCAAGGGGGGTTAACCCAATCATAGAAAAGCTTCCCTATGGCTTACAAGAGCGCTGGATTACGCAGGGCTCTAAGTACAAGGAAGAACGTAACGTTCCCTTTCCGCCCTTTAGCTACTTCGTAAGTTTCATATGTAACCAAGCCAAAACTCGTAATGATCCTAGTTTTACATTCTCTACATCCAGCACAGTGACTCATGTAAAGCCAGAGAAACATGTAAAATACAACAGCAATCACAAAACAGTGTCGGTAAGAAAAACTGAAGTGGCAGTTACACCTTCAAGCACAAATATTGTTTCAGAAAACAGAGCAGATGAGCCAGCCGATTGGTGTCCTATACATCATAAGCCACACCCCTTAGCAAAGTGTCGTGGATTTAGAGTCAAGCACTTAGATGAAAGAAAAGCTTATCTAAAAGATAATTCAATCTGTTTTCGTTGCTGTGCTTCCACCAAACACTTAGCTAAAGACTGTAAAGTTGCTGTGAAGTGCAAAGAGTGCAATAGCGAAAAACATCTTACTGCTTTACACCCTGGCCCTGCTCCTTGGTCCACAGAGGCGCAGGCAAAACAGCAAGAGCATGGCGGGGAGCGAGATAATGGTACATCTCCAGAAGTCTCTTCGAAATGCACAGAAATCTGTGACAAGTTGCTTGGTCTCAGATCATGTTCAAAAATCTCCTTGGTAAATGTATACCCTGTAAACTGTCCGAACGAAGTTCAAAAAATGTATGTTGTCTTAGATGATTCAAAGCAACCGATCTCTTGCCAAGTCAGCCTTCTTTGATCTATTTGGCATTAGTGCAGCCCCTTCCACCTATACTCTAAAGACCTGTGCAGGCATAAAAGAAGCAACAGGAAGAAAAGCTCACAATTTTGTTGTCTCATCTCTAGATGGAAAGACTCATGTAGCACTCCCACCGCTTTTAGAATGTGATGCAATGCCAGACGATCGCTCAGAAATCCTCACACCTGACGTTGTGCAGCATTTTCCACACCTAGCTCCTGTTGCAGATAAAATACCACCACTTGAGTCAGAAACACCCATTCTCCTTTTATTGGGACGAGACGTTCTAAGCGTACATAAGGTACGTGAACAACACAATGGTCCGCACAATGCACCATATGCGCAGCGGTTAGATTTGGGCTGGGTGATTGTAGGAGAGATGTGTCTTGGAGGAGTACACAAACAAACGAAAGTAAACATCTACAAAACAAATGTGCTAAAAAATGGCCGCACTTCCTTTTTTGAGCCTTGTCCCGGTGCAATCCACATTAAAGAAAAATTCTGTGCTCCCATACAGCAAACTATAGACTATGCGTTCGACGACATACAGACAGCACTGCTCAAACCAACAGACAAACTTGGGCTCACTGTATTCCAAAGGAACTCTGACGATGACAAAATAGCCCTGTCTGTAGAGGACAAAATCTTCTTAGAGATAATGGACAGAGAGGTTTTTATGGACAATGACAATCACTGGGTGGCACCTCTGCCATTTCGCACACCACGTCCTTCACTTCCCAACAACAGAGAACAGGCTCTGAAACGCCTTATTGCTTTGTTACGGACACTAGAGAAAAAGAAAGACATGGGAGAACAATTCTCTGAATTCATGCAGAAGATCTTTGATAATGACCAGGCAGAAAAGGCACCACCGCTTAAACCAGGTGAAGAATGCTGGTACCTACCTAGTTTTGGAGTGTATCATCCTCAGAAACCGGACAAAATACGGGTCGTGTTTGACTCCAATGCCTCATTTAAGGGTATTTCCCTTAATGACGTTTTAATTAGAGGACCCGACTTAAACAATACATTGCTTGGGGTTCTAATGCGCTTTAGGCAAGAACAGGTTGCAGTTACTGTAGATGTTGAGCAGATGTTTTATTGCTTCAGAGTCAAAGAAAGCCACAGAAATTATCTCCGTTTTCTATGGTTCCAGGATAACGACCTTAGTAGAGAAATCACAGAGTTTCGCATGAAAGTGCCAGTTTTTGGGAACAGCCCTTCCCCAGCCATCGCTATCTACTGTCTGAGACGAGCTGCAGAACATAGAGAAGAGGATTACGGCTCCAACACAAAACAGTTTGTCTTCCGCAATTTCTATGTGGATGATGGATTAGCTTCTGTTTCTAGTGAAAGTGAAGCCATCAAACTCTTAAGAGGGGCAAGACACATGATGGCAGAGTCAAACATAAGACTTCACAAAATAGCCTCAAATGTCAGTCATGTTATGAACACATTCCCACCTGAAGAAAGAGCAACAGATCTCAAAGATTTAGATTTAGACGTTGACCCTTTGCCTATCCAACGAAGCCTCGGGGTGAGTTGGAACTTAGAAAATGACTGTTTCACATTTCGAGTAGTCAAGGACAATAAGCCTTTTACCCGCAGAGGAATACTCTCTGTTGTCAATAGCCTCTATGATCCCCTTGGGTTCGCAGCCCCAGTTACTATCCAGGGAAAAGCATTGTACAGAGAGCTAACTGTAGAACAGCAGGATTGGGACATGCCTCTACCAGTAGAACGGGAGGCAGAGTGGGTAAGGTGGACTAATTCACTTTCTGCTCTAGAAGATCTCCAAATACAAAGACAATTTGTTCCGGTTTCATTACTACACACTCAGAGGAGAGAATTGTGCATCTTCTCAGACGCTTCAACAATGGCAATAGCAGCTGTAGCATACATGAAAGTCATTAACACTGATAGCCAATGTCATGTTGGATTTATCATGGGTAAATCTAAGTTGGCACCCTCTTCTGCTCACACTGTCCCACGTTTAGAATTATGTGCAGCGGTATTAGCAGTGGAATTGGCTCAGGTAATTATTGACGAAAGTGACGTTGAGTTTCATGCAGTAAACTTCTACACCGACAGCCAAATTGTTCTAGGCTACATTCACAATACCACTCGCAGATTCTATGTGTATGTTGCAAATAGAGTTGCTCGGATTCGTAAATCTTCCAAACCGGACCAGTGGCATCATGTCACCACAGACCAAAACCCTGCAGACCATGGGACTAGACTTGTTTTAGCATCTCACCTGAAACATACCACCTGGCTCTCTGGACCTCAGTTCCTGACACAGACTGGCACTGATCAAAGAGTCATAGAACAGAACAAGGGGACTTTTGAACTTGTGGACCCATCAGCTGATATTGAAATTCGACCCCAAGTGACTTCCCTAGCAACAAACGTACAGGCAAAGGAGCTTGGATCGCACAGGTTTGCATATTTCTCAAGCTGGAAGTCCCTAGTTAGAGCGATAAAGACTCTCATTCACATTGTTAAGTCATTCTCTAAAGCTTCAAGCACATGCAAAGGTTGGCACAGCTGCAAACTTACAAACACTACAGAAATCTCACAAGCAAAAACAACGATCATTCAGTGCATTCAAACTGAAACTTACAAAGAGGAAATTGATGTAATTAAAAAAGGAAAGGAGATCTCCTCTCGCAGTCCTCTAGAAAAACTTGACCCATTCATTGATAGTGAGGGTTTATTAAGGGTAGGAGGACGCTTGCAGTTAGCAGATCTTTCAGATATGGAAAAACACCCCTTGGTAATTCCAGGTACTCATCATGTAGCCGTTCTTTTAGTTAGACATTACCACAACCAAGTATCTCACCAAGGTCGGCAGCTCACTGAAGGTGCTCTACGCACAGCAGGACTATGGGTTGTTGGGGGCAAGAAACTGATTTCCAGTACACTCCACAAATGTGTTACATGTAGGAAATTGAGAGCCGCCTAGAAGAACAAAAAATGGCCAGCTTGCCGGCCGACAGACTGGCAGTTGACCCACCATTCACTCATGTAGGCCTAGACGTTTTTGGGCCTTGGAATGTCTTATCCCGCTGTACAAGAGCAAATAGCGCTGATAGCAAAAGATGGGCTGTAATGTTTACCTGTCTGAGTACTAGGGCCGTACATATAGAAGTTATAGAGTCCATGTCCACCTCGAGTTTCATAAATGCCCTACGTCGTTTCCTGTCAATCAGAGGACCTGTCAAACATCTACGCTCCGATCAGGGCACAAACTTCATTGGTGCGTGTAAGGAGTTACAAATAAATGTTGGAGATCCAGAAATCAAAGACTATTTACAGGACCAAAGCTGCACCTGGACATTTAATGCCCCACATTCGTCCCACATGGGAGGAGTCTGGGAGAGAATGATTGGACTTGTTCGACACATCCTTGATGGTTTGCTGTTAAAGACCCCAACCACCCGCCTCACACATGAGGTATTGGTCACGCTTATGGCTGAGGTCATGGCCATAATGAACGCCAGGCCCTTAGTCCCAGTTTCTTCTGATCCCGAAACACCTGAGGTTCTCTCTCCTGCAATGCTTTTAACACAGAAGGCCAGTGCTGTTTCAACACCACCAGGAGACTTTGAACTCAAAGACCTTTATAAAGCCCAGTGGAGGCAAGTTCAAGGTATCGCGGACTGTTTTTGGAAGAGATGGAGGCAAGAGTATCTTGCCACACTGCAGACAAGACGAAAGTGGAAGAGAGACAAGCCAAATGTTAAACAGGGTGATATTGTTTTGTTGAAAGACATTCAAGTCAAGCGCAATGAGTGGCCTATTGGTATTGTAGTTAAAGCCATTCCCAGTGGTGACAAAAGAGTGAGGAAAGTTGAGGTTAAGATTGTGAAACAAGGTACTGCTAAAACTTACCTTAGGCCTGTTACTGATGTAATAGTACTTTTGTCTGAATGATAAAATATGTTTAAGTCAGAGTGGTATAGTTATTAACATACCAGGCGGGGAGTGTACTGTTATTCTAAATTTCATGCTGGAATCCCATGTTTATGTTCTGTACATTACTACCCCCTAATGGCCTGAATTGAGTTAGGTTTCGTTTTGCCGGATGATAAACAGGAAGAATCTAATTGAAGCATGGTCGTTCCACGGTGTGCTACTGAGACAGTCTCGGCGTTTTAAGCCTCGGAGTATCTTTGTTCGTAAGTTTACATGAAAAATATTGAGTTTGTTATATCAGCGATGTATGATGGCACATTGGTTTAGAAATTTGTTTATTGGGTTTAAACAGTCTAGCTTACTAACATGGAGTAAAAAATTTACTTTTAAAGTTTATTGCAGTCTCTTTTAATTTATGTGTGCATTAATTAATCTGTACATGTAAGTGAACCAAATGTTTACAAATATATGTATGTATTTTTTTCCCTCTCTTTTTTAGTTTTACATAAAAGATAAGAGCACTCTCTCTACAGTCTTCAGTCTTTTTTGTTAACTATCTGTCTAGCATAGTCTGGCACGCCTGTGTGAGGACAGAATAGCCATCAAAAATTGAAGTGATGACATACCTTCCTTAAATCTGAAGAATACAACACAGTTACACTGCTGTATAGCCTATTAGATAAAATATGCATAGAATATAATAAACATAATGTCCACTATCAGAAACAGTTAAACATAGTACATTATTAACACTACACTGATGCTTATTTTAAGTTTTAATAGTTGAATTTCAGATAGGCACTATATTTGCTTAGTTTTAAGACTAAGAATATGCTCTTACCTCTCAATTACACACATATTGCGGTCAATAATATACCACTGGAGATAGTCGGACACAATTGTTTTTTTTTCTTCAAGAGTAGCCACATGCCTAAAACAGCCAGCCATCTGTAATATTGTGCTGTGCCTTAGAGTCATGTCTTGTAGAGCTTCCACAGAAGCAGCACTCTCAATCTTAAAGACAACAAATAAAGCAGTAATTTTACACACAAAACAATTTAATGAAAAATATTTTTATAGCCTGTGGCATAAGTTATAATAATTAAAATTTGTTTTGTGGGCATCATAAATGCATACACTGATAGCATAAATTTTCATTCCATTATATACAGTGGTGTGAAAAAGTGTTTGCCCCCTTCCTCATTTCCTATTTTTTTTGCATGTTCGTCACACTTAAGTGTTTCAGAACATCAAAGCAATTTAAACAATAGTCAAGGACAACACAAGTAAACACAAAATGCAATTTGTAAATGAAGGTGTTTATTATTAAAGGAGAATCCAAACCATCATGGCCCTGTGTGAAAAAGTGATTGCCCCCTTGTTAAAACATACTATAACTGTGGTTTTTAACACCTGAGTTCAATTTCTCTAGCCACACCCAGGCCTGATTATTGCCACACCTGTTCTCAATCAAGACATCACTTAAATAGAAGCTGCCTGACTCAGTAAAGTCCACCAAAAGATCCTTAAAAGCTACACATCATGCCGAGATCCAAAGAAATTCAGGAACAATTGAGAAATAAAGTAATTGAGATCTATCAGTCTGGAAAGGGTTATAAAGCCATTTCCAAAGCTTTGGGAATCCAGCGAACCACAGTGAGGGCCATTATCCACAAATGGCGAAGACATGGAACAGTGGTGAACCTTCCCAGGAGTGGCCGGCCGCCCAAAATTACCCCAAGAGCGCAGCGACGATTCATCCAAGAGGTCACAAAAGACCCCACAACAAAGTCCAAAGAACTGCAGGCCTCACTTGCCTCAGTTAAGTTCAGCGTTCATGCCTCCACCATCAGAAAAAGACTGGGCAAAAATGGCCTGCATGGCAGAGTTCCAAAAAGAAAACCACTGCTGAGCAAAAAGAACATTAAAGCTCGTCTCAATTTTTCCAAAACACATCTTGATGATCCCCAACACTTTTGGGAAAACATTCTGTGGACCGATGAGACAAAAGTGGAACTCTTTGGAATATGTGTGTCCCATTACATCTGGCGTAAAAGGAACACTGCATTTCAGAAAAAGAACATTATACCAACAGTAAAATATGGTGGTGGTAGTGTGATGGCCTGGGGCTGTTTTGCTGCGGCAGGACCTGGAAGACTTGCTGTGATAAATGGAACTATGAATTCTGCTGTCTACCAAAAGATCCTGAAGGAGAATGTCCAACCATCTGTTCGTGAACTCAAGCTGAAACGAACTTGGGTTCTGCAGCAGGACAATGATCCAAAACACACCAGCAAGTCCACCTCTGAATGGCTGAAGAAAAACAAAATGAAGACTTTGGAGTGGCCTAGCCAAAGTCCTGACCTGAATCCTATTGAGATGTTGTGGTATGACCTTAAAAAGGCTGTTCATGCTCGAAAACCCTCTAATGTAACTGAATTAGAACAATTCTGCAAAGATGAGTGGGCCAAAATTCCTCCAGAACGCTGTAAAAGACTCATTGCAAGTTATCGCAAACACTTGTTTGCAGTTGTTGCTGCTAAGGGTGGCCCAACCAGTTATTAGGTTTAGGGGGGCAATCACTTTTTCACACAGGGCCATGATGGTTTGGATTTTTTCTCCTTTAATAATAAACACCTTCATTTACAAATTGCATTTTGTATTTACTTGTGTTGTCCTTGAATATTGTTTAAATTGGTTTGATGTTCCGAAACACTTAAGTGTGACAAACATGCAAAAAAACAGGAAATGAGGAAGGGGGCAAACACTTTTTCACACCACTGTACATAGTCTAATTATAAAATCACAGAACATCAAATTCAGCTAATCACTCTCTGTATGTGAGCATGAAAAACTATTTTTCAAGAAACAAATCGATGAAACCCTGCCCTTCAACACCCTTAGACTTTTCTTACCTCTCGCAAAGCTTTGCCTATATCTTCTTCAGTTATTAAATTAACTGCTGTTTTGAATGAAGATTGGCCTGCAAGGTACTGTACAAAATCGTTCGACAAGAAATGGGGGCCTGGACAACTGACACTGCAATCATCTTCCCTGCTAGGTAGTATTCATCTTCCCTGACAGCTGTGAATAAACAATATACCTATTTTTACATTCAGACACTTAAATCACTAATTAACATTTCTTAATATCTATTTGACTCACTTTACAAAGTATAATAATTGTAATATGCAATTAATGCAATTCACATATCTAATAACATAAATACCATTTGCATTGTAGACCAAGTAACGTTGTCCTGCTGGGCCATCAAAAATTGGTCTATCTTTAAGATGGTTCATTAATAGAGTTAGAAACTCCCGTCTTGGACCACCTGCATCAATCCCATCTTCAAAAACACCAGCATCATCAGTAAATTGGACCAGCATATCACAGGATTCAGAATAGGTTGCACGTTTGAAACCTCTGACTGCACCATCCCAAACATTTGACCGTGAAATGTTAAAACGGCTGACTCTTCCATGATCAATAGGATGTGATAGATTTGATATGATTTCAGGTAATGTGATGTTTATCTCCTCTCTGTAATTACAAAAAATGACTTGCATTGGAAATGTACATGCACTAATAGGCGGCTTGCACAGATTATTAAGTAATTCAATCTTTAATCAAATAATGTAAGGGGAAAAACTGCCAACCTACATGGTCCTGTCTGGTGTATTTTTACAATTCACAGGAATGTGCTCTTCATCCTCCTCCTCAACACATGGTGCATAAAGCTCTGTGTATTTACTGTAGAAAAAGCAAACTCATGTTAAGGGTAATGGGTTAAAGTTACTTTACACATTTCACAATAATTATGCGATTAATATATATATTTTTTTGTGATTAACCATTAGACAGGTGTTTTAAAAACTTGCTAGTTCTTTTTTTAATCTAGTCTATATTATCCAAGTATCTATTAAGTCTGTTTTTTTTTTACCTGTAGCAAAAAGATTTGGCCAGATTGGATCCATATGGATCCTGATTATTCCCAGTATCCGAGATTATCTGTACCTGAAAAATAAGATGATAATGAAGATACGAAGGTCCAAAACAAAATCAACTAAGTTAACACCTGCATAAATACCTCTCCAGGATTTATTGTAGAAGAAGCATGTGCCACTGCATCTCTAAAAACATGGAAAATGGCTTAATTAGTGAAAAAAGTAATTATGGGAATAGTGTATTTAATTATAGGTATGATAATCAAAGATAAAACTGGTCAACAAATATATTTTCCAAACATTTGACCTCAACACATTATCAGCTTATAAACAAAAAACTTAAATGTGTATGTTAGTACACTTACACTTTTTCTTCAGGTCTGGATATGGGAGTACTTTGGTTCAAGGGTTTAAGAATCTGAAAGTAAAAACATACATATTTTAACAAATTCCCATAGTCTGTATTGTTATGATAGGGATGTCTAAACATTTTGCAAAGAGGAGAAATTTACATTTAAGGTCAAGCAGATCATTTGTCACGTACATGTTGTTGTCAATAAATAATCCGTGGTTATGCAGTGACAAATGCATCCCTGCCTTCATCACAGGCTAATAAAAAATAATAAAAAAATATAAAAAAAAAACAAAAAAAAAACACTTGTCTGCCCCTAAAATGTGGTAAAAGGCTGGATTTCATTTTAAAAGTTAATTATTTTCTCTGACAGAGCTAGCAAGCCATAAATAACATTATTATATGACTAAAGTTCCGTGCTGTTTGGAATCTGACCACAGGCCATGATTTGTACATGCCTTATGCCTTTCTAAAAACTTTGCACATGCCTTACTATATTCATACATTATGTATTTTTTATTTTTACTTGGCCTTTGTCCCAGTTTTTGCACTGGAAGACCTTCTATTTGCACTGGAAGACCTTTTTAGTTGAGCTTCGGACGATTTGAGCCAGCGCTGAATGCACACTGATTTGAGCTTTCTAGTGGCAAAGGTGACACCCAAACAGTTCAACCCAAGTTCAGACTCCTGATGCTGGTATGCATTGGAAAATCCCACTACCACACCTGAAATTGCCCTATAGTCAGTAATAGAGCTGATAAAATGAAAAAAAAAATGTATTTCCTTACAAAATTATTTGTTTCATGTTAACTTACCACGGTGTCTGCCTGACTGAATTCAGTTGTGCTCCTGGTTGTGATTATAATTTCAGGATCAGAGTCTGAATCCAAGTCAACATCCACTGCAGATGAAAGAAACAAAAAAAATCATTACATTATATCTCACGATTGTTTAAAGGATAATTAAAAAATCTTAATTACGTCCACAAACCTCTTCTGAAGTGTTTCTCCTGGCATATAAACAAAGTGATTCTTGAATAGATTTTTCCTATTTCTTTCTTATAGTCTGCCAAAATAAAGTGCCTTTCTGTTCCAGACACATAGACCACTTTGGAAAAATCTGGATATAAAAGGACATACGGTCCTTCATCCATGTCCTTATTAAACACCCTCATTTTCTGGACAGCTAAATTCAGTAAATCAGGGGCTGCTACCTCTGGGTATGTAAATAAAGGAAGTGTTTTCCCTCTTGCAGGTTTTAAATCACATCCATGTAGCTCCATTAATCCTATGTTTATCTAGAAAAATATAAGAGAAAGAATTTGATTTGTAGACCTGTTTGATGCATTAGAAAATCAACACGGATTAAGACATAGCCTGACAGCTATCAAGGGAATAGTTTTGAAAACCTATTCCCAGAAAACTTTTCGATGTTTTTCATAAAAATTTACTTTAATTTAAATTAAATTAAAAGTTACTTTAATTTTGTAATTCAACAACTGTTACTATTGTCAATTTGTATATGATAAATAAATAAAAGTACAGAACAAACTTATAACACATACTGTACCAATATACAATTAAAACATATCTCACTGGATGTACACATGTTTGACCTTAATATAAGAACTTTTTAAGTGCACGTTCTATATCTGCAGGTATTTAAGTATATCTTTTCATGGTACAACACTGACAAAATGACACTGTGATACAATGAAAAGTAGTCTGTGTGCGGTTAATATAACAGTGTAAATGTGTATTCTTCCCTCACAATAACTCAAAATACTGCCATTACTGTCTAAACCAGTACAAGAGCTATACTATAAAAATGAACACATCTAATCCCTATGCACACCTGAGACCTACTAACACTGTTACGGCGGGGCGCGCTGCCCGGAAAATGGCGGTGCAGCGCGGCGTGGTGGAGAATCACAGAGCCAGGAGACCAGGTAAACAAACACAAAAGCTCTTTTAATGGCTGATCGCGGGAACGCCGCTAGAACGAGCCGAGAGCTCAATACACATAGAAGAATCGGTGCAGCGGGAACGCCGCTGCGGGCACGATGGCACGTACTGAAAATACGTGGAGTGGGGCAACCGCGGAAAAGCCGCAGAAAGCCGAACGAACATATACCACCAAAAGAACACCCGACGTGACAATACACATACACGATGTATATTTACACACACAATGCTGACCTACTGGCAGCTCAGCCGAGATTCCTTAAATCCTGCCAGTAGGTCGCCCGTGATTAGGTAGGGCCCAATCCCTGCTCAAGGGGGTGGGTCCTACCTACGGAAGCCCGACACGGCCGAAACACGGGAGGCAGGTGGGAGGGGCCCAACCCTCCCAACCTGACAAACACTAACAAGTTACATAACATTTTGGAGGGAAAATAACAAGCAGTGCTCGATTTAGACATTTTGGGGTGTAGTGGTTTAGGGGTGTAATCACTTTTGTTGCCAGTGGTTTAGACATAAATGGCTGTATATTGTGTTATTTTGAGGAAGGAATACACATTAACACCGTTATATAAGCTGCACACAGATTACTGTATCACAGTGTCATTTTATCAGTTATACCAATGAAAAGATATACTACATATCTGCAGAAATGTGAGAGGTGTACTTACTTTTGTGATACACTGTACATTTGTGTTATGAATAAGTACATGAACTTACAAGTAAAAATACAAAGTAAATAAAGAACTAAAACACAAATTAATCCCAAGATACATGCTGTATTTATAGCAGTTAGACTGACAATAGTTACTTAAATACGAGAAAACAATTGTGTTAACTCACCTGAACTTGTCTTTTGTGTTCTTTGACTCGACTTTTTGGCCCACGACTAAAGGACTGTCTTTCTTTTGATTTTCTGTTTTTGTACTCCATAAACTGTGCATACGATGGGCAAGGCTTCTCGGCTGAAATAAATAGAACTGACAGAAACATGACAGTAATGAAATAAACTAAAAAATGAAATATTCATATCAGCAACTACCGTTAATATTCCAATTACCTACGCTAACATTTCTATTTGTTTTAGACGTCGCCTGTGCTCCTATGTCCTTCGTATGCTCATCTAAAAACTCTAAAGACTTTCCACACGAAAAACAGAAATTGGCTAACTGGCTAAAGTCGTTTCCACAAAATGGACAAAACATCTTATAGCGTTACCGTCACTCCGTTATCACCCACGTTGTCCCCGCCAAACAGTTTGATTGACAACTGTCAACAATCATCACTTCCTGTGAAAGGTACCTACCCTTTCCGTCTGCTGGTCGTTTGTAAATATTGTCTCGGCATTTGTAAATGTTGTATCGACATTTGTAAATGTTGTATCGAAGTTTGTTAATTTGTTTTGCACTTCTCGGCCACCGTACATATCTGATTCACACTCAAAAGAGTGTATTTTCATTCTTCATCGGGGTTGGAATAACATGACACTTTCTAATCACATTTCCAAATTACAAACTATACAAATGATCCCAGTACATATACAGTTTAGTCTGTATGTGTAGGACCTTGCATTGTGGAGCCCCCACCTGGCATGAATAAATTACTACAACCAATGAGATCTGTAGTGTGAATGGTTCTTTTATTTTTTATAATTAATTATTATTGATTTATTATTATTGTAATGTGTTACTTGCTGGTATCCCAGCTTCCACAATCAGGCCTCTTCAACTAATTCAAAACTCTGCAGCCCGACTTGTGTTTAACCAGCCCAAGAGAACTCATGTCACTCCATTACTCACTTCCCTCCATTGGCTTCCTGTAGCTGCTCGCATTCAGTACAAGTCACTGACTCTGGCATACAGAACCATTTCTGGATCTGCCCCCTCCTACCTTCACTCTATTTTTTCAAAATACACTCCGACTCGTTCACTTCGCTCGAGTGATGATCGCCACCTGGTGGTTCCACCTCACCGAGGAGCTCATTCTCACTCCGTGACGTTCACCACTGCAAAATGGTGGAACGATCTTCCCATCTCTGTCCGTAAGGCAGAATCACTAGGCAGATTTAAGAAACTACTGAAGATGCATCTTTTAACAAATACCTGTTGTAGAGAACAAAAAAAGGGGGCGCGAGGCACAGCATCTAATAACAATCAGGTTTGATGATTTTACAGTGTAGTTGGTTTTCTTCATAACTTCTGACTTGTGATGTTCTCATTTGTAAGTCGCTTTGGATAAAAGCATCTGCTAAATGACTAAATGTAAATGTAAATATTCAATATTAAGAACTCAAATATTACTGAGGTAATTAACCCAAATAATAAACATTTTAGGTGTTTATTTACATGAGTTTTTATAAGTCCTCATTAGTATAGTGGACAGTATCACCCCCGGGCAAGCAGAGGACTGGGAAGACTTTTACGCTCTGTGACTAATATCCAGAAACAGTAAAAAAAAAACTGTGTTTTTGTTTTTTCAACATAAGACTAAATTGCATGACTGACAAACTAAAACTTTTGGTCAAGTGCTTAAGGTGATGGAAGACTAATCCATTGGGCTTTGCATAGTTTGAATCCCGGCTTTGTCGACATCCAACGAGTCATTCATGTGTTATATCTGTAGTGGATTAGTACTACTGTAGAGAATGCATGCTTTAGGGCCGTTTAGCTTACCAATTCTCAAAGCTCGATTCCCGAAATTTATGTTACTTTAAATACTTTGGAACGTGTATCTGTAATCAAGCTGTACCTTGATTCCACCTACAGATCACCTACAGTGAAAACCATCACTCACAGAGCTCCATTAGTAAAAATGTAAAATCTAAGTAAAGGTGTATCTGCCCAGCGCCCAAAACCTTCTCTCCTAAATGGGTATTGGGAACCCCCCCCCCCCCCCCCCCCCACGCTACCCTTGTAGAGGATTAAGTGGAAGATAATGGATGTGTTAATCTAAATACATTATTTAAGAATCACTCTGTACCTGCAAACTTTAATTCAATGAAATACATTTCTGGATTCCTCTGAGAGGAAATAACAAAAACAATAATAACCTGCCACAGGAGATGATGTTTATAACATTTATTACAGGATTCACTTCTTTCACATTTTCATTACATCATCTAAAAAATAACAGCAACATAAAATCAACTAACAATACTGCAGTATAACTGATGATTCACTACATGGGTATTATATTAAAACTATAAGGTCAAGAGGGGGTGCATTACTGTGAATAATTCACAAAAAAGAAGTGTTGTTGAGACATTAATTAAACGAGTAGTTTCGGTTTTTGTCTAATTGGCTAATAAGTTGTTTGTCCAACCATGACATAATTTATAATAATGCACACGATTTGAGAACAGAAACAACGATTATGTTGCAGAAAACCAGTTTATTAATAAATTTTCTTTCAGTAAATGCATTTATTTACTATATTTTATTATAGTGTGTTTGTAAAAACACTCCTTGTCCCTGTCGTTTATTCACAATAATGCACACCCTCTCATGCCTTTTTGCTTTATTATGCACAAGCTTTGGTGCATATACATATAACAATACATGATCACAAAAAATGACTTGGCCTTTAACACCACCATTCAGTTTTATAAAGAAATGTCAATTCATCCTCAATCACTTCTATAGTATCATATATTAGTGGCTTCCAGAGTAAAAACATACCTGTCATTTAATTGACTGTAGCTACTTATATGAATAAATATAAAAAGTTCAGAACTTTACTTTGTGTCATTAAATCATCAAGAAAACTGGCAATATGTAACACAACAGCAAAACTCAGTGTTATCCTGTGGGGGGTTATTGATTCAGTTCTGATTGAATGTACTGTTACATTATTGAACTGTCTCCTTTACTAAAGTGTCTTTCAAACAATGATCAATACAGGAATATGGTTTCTCTCGTGTGTGAATGCGCTGATGACTTTTTAGATTACCCTGATGAGTAAAACTCTTCCCACACTGTGAGCAGAAATATGGTTTCTCTCCTCTGTGAATGCGCTGATGTGA
>JAFMOC010001278.1:35000-45138 GCA_019802505.1 Corydoras sp. C115 | reverse complement strand
GCACATGTCCATGTTGCTTAAGAAATCTACATGTTAATGAACACACACAAACAAACACACACACACAACACACATCTAAACAGCATAAAGAAATAATCAAAATTTTACTGACCTCTTTTGTCAAATCTGAGCCATTGAACAAGATATTTTCCAAAAATCAGGTGAGAATGCAAAATGAGAGCTGCAGAGCTGCTACTGTGTCTTCTCCTCAGGAAACAATAATATCTCTCTCTCTCTCTCTCTCTCAGTACAAAGCACAGGGATTTTTTATAGGCCCCTCCTATTCAGCTTGAGTGGGAGGAGCCTGTCCCACACCAGAACAATGAATTTCAAACTTTTAAAGAGTTTTAAGAAATGATATTTGAATTAATGAACAAAAAAGCCAAAAATCAAGGAATGAATATGAACAAATAATTTAATGGAATCAACAGAACAACATTCCACATACAGAGAGTTTCATTTAATTTATTTGTCATTCATTTTACTTACTGTGATAATACAGAAATGCACTCTATTAAAGGACCTGTACCTATTTCTGTGCCAGGTGGCAGCAATCAGCTGATAATGGACCACCAGCTATTCAGGTCTATAAAGAACCTTTTAGCAAAACCATACAGTCGTGATAACCACTACATTACAGACACCTCATGTCAGGTTGAGATTGATTTAAATGGTTTATACTTATTTGTAGGAAAAAATAATCATTGTTAAAAAACATGTAGACGTGATGTCCTATAAAAATGAACATTAATTCCACGAGGTTTCGAACCAGGGACCTTAAGCATGTTAGGTGAATGTAACAACTGCTACACTATGAAAACCACATGTCAGGGCCAATTTGATTTCAATGTTTCTCAATTATTGAAGAAAAAGGACATTCATTTTTATTCACTTATCTACAGTATTAACTACAACAAAAACAGAGCCAAAGAGGCCGGATGTCTCATAAAGCTGAGTTTCCGCCCGGTTTCGAACCAGGGACCTTAAGCATGTTAGGCGAATGTAACAACTGCTACACTATGAAAACCACATGTCAGGGCCAATTTGATTTCAATGTTTCTCAATTATTGAAGAAAAAGGACATTCATTTTTATTCACTTATCTATTAACTACAGCAAAAACAGAGCCAAAAAGGCCACATGTCTCATAAAGCTGAGTTTCCACCCGGTTTCGAACCGGGGACCTTTCGCGTGTAAGGCGAACGTGATAACCACTACACTACAGAACCCTTACATTTTATATGACTTGCTTTTGATGGTCTATATTTATTTATGCAGCATTTTTTTTTTTACATTACATTTTCCTTGTTTTAGTTCTAAATTTGGGGATTAAGAAGAAAACACAATGAAGTTCACCTTGGGCTAGTCCGGGATTTGAACCCGGGACCTCTCGCACCCTAAGCGAGAATCATACCCCTAGACCAACGAGCCCTGCCCACCGTACTGGGACGATAGAGCCTGTGAGGCAAAAACTCACACAGCTGCAGGTAATCCACTTGTCTGGCGTTCTACATCCAGTCTCTGCAGTTGTTCTGCCCACTCTGATTCTCAGCAGCCCTTTCCTCTGGACAACTGGTTTTCACACAGATTTCAGGAAGATATCTGCCAGATTTCTCTCTTGCTTTTCACATAGCAAACGTTACCATCAGCAATGGTTCTGTGAGAACAAATGAGGCACTACTTCAATTATAACATGTTTGGAATGAATCTTTTGATTTGATGTCTTTTTAAAAAAGAGGGCTTGTTCTCCACATTGTTCCAGTATAAGAACTGAAGGATTACTTAGATTACATTTATTTTTATTGAAACTTTTTTCCAGGTTGTTAAAGATGGAATTCATTTGAAGGTCTGTACCAACTGATGGACTTAGTTTTACATTATTAAGCACATGTCCATGTTGCTTAAGAAATCTACATGTTAATGAACACACACAAACAAACACACACAAACAACAGACATCTAAACAGCATAAAGAAATAATCAAAATTTTACTGACCTCTTTTGTCAAATCTGAGCCATTGTACAAGATATTTTCCAAAAATCAGGTGAGAATGCAAAATGAGAGCTGCAGAGCTGCTACTGTGTCTTCTCCTCAGGAAACAATAATATCTCTCTCTCTCTCTCTCAGTACAAAGCACAGGGATTTTTTATAGGCCCCTCCTATTCAGCTTGAGTGGGAGGAGCCTGTCCAACACCAGAACAATGAATTTCAAACTTTTAAAGAGTTTTAAGAAATGATATTTGAATAAATTGTTAGGAAATCTGAAATTTCCCCGATGAACCAATTTTGAAGGCGTCAAAAAGCACAGTACAGATGATTTCAGAGTTATTCGAATCAAGCGGTTTATTTACGACAAACCGAGTCAAAGCAGTGTTCGTCCAAGACAAGCCCAAGATCGCGATCCGACTCTGATCTCAGCACCACACCGGTCCCACCAAGACAGAGCCCCGAAATCCAGCTGCTCACACTATTTATTGAAAAAACATCCCTCCCTCTGCTTATTCTGAACCAACTTGTTGAAGAAGTTCTATGGGGAGGTCGAACGCGCCGTTCAATCCCTTATCTGGGGGAGCTCGAGACAGCTCGGCTGCCCTTGAGCTTTATCCACCAGCCACCAGACGCCAGGTGCATCTGGTTTTCATGAAATATAGGCCTTGGGCAATTGTCGGCCAGATTGCCCCATCGCTATAGAATGCGCTAATTCCCTTATACACAAATTACTTACAAATTACAAATTTTTATCCCTTCAATCCCCCTTTGGGCGTGCCCCTCAACACGCCCATCAAATTTGCCCCATTGGTAATTTGTCCCATATGTGAATTTGCCCCATAAGTGGTGCTGATTTTCAGAGTCGATCGCTTACATTTATTCATCAGAGTTCTCCTACGTCAGTGTGCTGTGCATGTGAGCTCTAAAATCAGTACATGAATCTAAAAAATAAAACACTCAGATTTTTGAAACTCTAATAATATACAGTTTCATTCTCCACTCGTTATCATAGTCTCAGGGCTGTGGGTGGTCCCACACATGTCACCGCAATGGGTGTCCGCTACTCAGGTGCCCCACACCTGCAGTGTTGTTACCTCACTAGGTGTCCAGCCTTCTCTCCATTTCCCCAGGTCTCCGGTCACGACCTACGAATTTCTGATGCCCTATGTGTACTTTTAATGCTATATTAAAGCATGTGCGTGCAGTGTGTTATCTCCCCTACTGGGTTAATGTCTTAGAGGGAAAAAGAGAGAGATAGGAAAATGAGAAAGAAAATAAATTCATACATGGAAACAAGATGTGATCTTGGGCATTGTTTAAGCATAACTGATTTCTTGTCTATCTGGCTCCTCATCCCCGGAGCAAAATTTAACCGTCTGCAGCTCCATGGTGTTAAATATGTGATCTAGTTAACAGAACTCTCAGACGTGGTATGCACCGGCACCCACAGGTTACCAGTATAGCAACAAACACAGCAATAGACATGAAGAGTGACATGATTAACTCCTGACAAACATATTATTCATCCATGATTCCAAGGGGTTATCTATTCCAGAGGCCTGATGCATTTCCTGTAATAATTTACACAATTTAATTTACGCCTTGGTTACGGACCAATCAGGTGCTGTGTTATTTAGGCATATAGGCACAGCACACTTCACCAATCATTACGCAAACACCCCCTTTTTCTGCCAGGAGCATGTCTAAGGCTTTTCTGTTCTGTAGGCCACAAGTTACGTCACATGCAACTGTTCACTTGGTCACTCTATTGCATCTCTAGTGAGATTAGTGAGACGAAGTACATTGTAATGTACGAAATTTATCCTATCCACGTTGTTGTTGGGAGTCACTGGAAAAAGGGCCGATATCAGTTGAATATTTTCTGCTGCCACTTGGTTCGCCAGTTTGAACTCGTTTGGCACCCCCCTAGGCACCCCGATTGAGTCTAAGTGGGAGTAAGTGGGTGAGTCCCTATATAAATAAAAGCTACCGACTGCTCACTTTCTCCTTTGGGGCTCGCACCCCCTTAAACCTGTGAGAGTAAGAGGAGCCAACGGCTTTACCATGGCACCTCGGCCGACAGCCAGGGGTGGCATTCTTACCACTAAGGTGTGTTTCCCACAATAATAATATAACCCGATCGGGCCCACGGCCCCACCTCCGTGTCATTTTAGGTGATGTCTGTTCGGCACCAATCTAATACCACACATTGCTTGACTTTTTGCCGCCCGATTGGCCACCTCCTTTCCCTGCGCCTCCACGTACCCCTTAGTGGAGTGGCCTTTACATTTAATGATGGCCACCTGTTTAGGCAGCTGTACTGCTTCCAGTAGCTTTTGTATGTGCGCATAATGTTTAATAGGACCCCCTTGCTTCGTTTTGAAACTTCTCCGCACCCATTGTGGTCCATCTATGTGTACTGTAGAATAGGTGTATGCTGAGTCTGTATAAATGTTCACAGCTGTGTTGCTCGCAGTCAGGTGGTGTTTGCATGTATTGCCATGCTTGCAGTTTTGATGGCGTCAATCCTGTAGATGTGAGAAAGGCAATCACCCCATGGGTTGTGTTCACAACTAATGGGTGACACATTACTAGGTGTGCGATTTTATTTAGAACCACTGCTAATGCTGCCATGTACCTTGTACTTGAAAACAAAAACTTTAGTACTTACAAAATATACCTTTAGCCTCCCCCCTTTCTAAAACAAAACAACATTAAATTTTTATTATAATTGATTTTTTTTTTTTTTTTTTTTTTTAGTAATATCCAGATCAAAATGACATTTGTTATTTTCCCACAAATAATTAATCAAGGTGTACAGGAATCTGTAAGAGGCATGTTATCAGTTAAAGTGATCTTGTTGATTTTCCTTGAAGTAATTTACTATGGTCCACCCCTCATTGCCTGTGGATAATTTTCAAAGGAGATGATGGTCACACAACACATAATCATTAAAATTATTTCCAAGATTGTCTATAGAAAAATCAAACAACCAGGGGTTATTATTATTATTATTATTTTCTCCTGGATCAAACTGCACAGTCAGTTCTGTCCGCTAGAACCTGCAAATTGACTTGTTTGGTTAGTAAAGTTAAAGACAAAATCAAACAAACTTAATTTTTTTTTTTTCCTATTCTTTATACAAATCGCACAACATAAATTTAATAAATATATTTCATATTTCTCATGTTCAATGTAAAATTTGATAATTAGGCCACCTTTAGTTCATTACCTGGAGGAAAAATAAAAACTATATCAAACAATTCATAAACAACAATGCTGCAAAAAAGTCATAGCATTAATGATTTGTCTTATATGTGTTATGGCAAAACATTTTCTCAAACTCCGACCTGGAAAAAATATAACCTCATAATTTTATCCTCATTATTAAATGTCAGTCAGTCCGGTCTATTGTAGTTAATTATCAGTCAAATCTTTATCCTTCATTAAACAAAAATTGTACTCGGTCCATTTTATGCTTCATGATTAAATATATACATATATATTTTTTTCCTGTTAAAAGAAGTGATATTTATTTTAGCAAAATAAAAGAAAATGAGAAATCCTACCCCACTCTCTGATTAGTTATCAGAGAACGTCACTATTATGGAGACCTTCAGTTGCTTGTTTTAAAACAACAATCTCTGATAATAGTGCGGACGTGGTTCTCAGCTCTGTCGACGTGGCCTTATTGAAATGGATAAATAGAAGACAAAAGTGTCAATGGAAGATGTACGTATACATTCTTGACTTGATATAATCAGCATAATAAGACATAATAACTGTAGAAGGTTATTGATAGGTATATGCAAACACAAATGGTTAAGATGAATCACTCATACACAAAAATCATATTTCTCCTTCACAATGTTCACATGTGGATATATCTAAATATCCCTCAGAGGTCAATTTTATAGCTGCTTAAAATACACAATTTAAAATACACCAAATTAATCATTTCAGCCTTGAAGGATTAACTGGAAACTTTGGTTTAGAGTAATAACAGTATTTATTACGAATGATTAATTAAGAACACGAAGAATACTAAGATTACTGAACAGATTTATAATAAACAGTTACACTAATAGCAAATGAACGCCCCCTTTAGGTACAAACCAAGAGCCCACTGGGCCGAGCAAAGCAAGGCAGGCCTTAACCTAAGCAGAGCCTGACCAGGCAAAAACCAAGCATAGCAGGGCCCAGCTGCAGCACTGGCCGGAGCTAGACCAGGAGAAGAGAGAGAGAGAGAGTTACCTGTTACATCCTTTTATTTTCACATCAACCTTTAAACCTTTTGATGATAATAAGGCTAGGATCCATGATTCTTTATTCAATTAATAAGCTAAGGGGGCCAGGTCATCACGATGTCAAACCCTAGTTTGAAACCGGTTTTAGGGACAACTGCTATCGGCTAAGACTGATGTGTCGTGAGCTGCATTGTTTGTTCCGGACCATAGGTGTGATGCTTCATGCTGATTGTTATTAGAAATACAAAGACTGGTCAAGTTGCTCATACAGACCAGATGTTCTTATATTTGAAAGAGTCTACAGTACTCCAGAAATCTGTCATGTTCTATAAATCTACTATATCGCACAACCTAGCTTGTTATACCTTATATATAAATAAGCACCTTTAGAAGGGGATCTTATCCATACCAAACATGACACAGTTTCACTCAATAAAACACAAGTTTCATTATTTCTACAAAACACAGCAATCAATGCAATACCACAAATTATCTTCAATAAAAGCAATAACTTTTCCCTACCTTCACTTACTCATGACCTCATCAAAGACACACACACACACACACACACACACACACACACACACACACACACACACACACACACACAGTGTTAGTCAGAGATAAGAGCAGAGCAGAGAGAGCGTGTAAGGAGTATGTATTTCTCATCCTTAAATTACTTATTTCATGTAGAATTGTCAAGCAATTATTTTTATAGCCAAATTTATTAGGTTATTTATTTATTTAACCTATAACCCTATTTTAATGATTTTACAACCTTAATAGATTAATTAATTATTATTTATTGTGAGCAACATGTGACCTTAATGCTGGCAGCAGTTCAGGTTCATTCAGGCTGAGTTCTTTAAACAGTGCTCATACAGACAGACTGAATGACCGGATGGATCAGCTCTCTTGATCCTGAGACACTGACCATATTTAATTTCTAACGTCGACGTCTCCCTGATCTGGGGGAGGTCTGGGATCAAACAGACCCTCCCCCGTCTTCGGTTGAGCACGCCCTCACTTTTCGCCAGAAATTCTCACACAGTCTTCATCGAGTATTTTCAGAGCACATTGTTTGACTCCAAGCACTGACATGCTCACCATTGAACTGAGTGAATGCTTTATTAAAGCAGAAACCATATTGTCTTTTACACTCTATTGTTAAGTTTAAATTTAGCTTTTATATTTACTTTATTCTAATTCACAGGGTTTCTTAACTTATTATTGTGTCATGTTGTTTTACTTAATTACTTTTACTGTTAATTTATGTTAATTTAATGTATTTAATTTATTTAGAAATTTACTCATTTGCTTATGGTGATGCTAGTTGATTACTTCAAATTTTTACTATATTCTCCTAGAGAATAAGCTGTGAAAAGGTGTAGAGTAGAAAATGAATGTTGGTTTAGTTTTTGCACTCATCTCATCATACACTCAGACTTAAACCACAAAAACAACAAACATGCCAGGCAAAACTAGCAAATTAGCAGACTAACTTAACCATATACAGAGGTACCACACCCAAATCAACACAATTATCTAACTATATCGCACTGCAATATTTCAACACATTTTAACTTTATTCAGTATACACTTTAATTTATTAATGCAGTTTTATTTAAATTTATGGTCCATAAATTTATGGTCCATATGGTCCAACTCTATTATTTATTTTAAACTTCTATGTTACAATATGTGGATCCATATAATTTACACCATATAATTATTTCACTATATATTTACATAACTTATGTAACTAAATTATAGTAAATTATATAACTTAACTAAATTATATAACAGCAATTCAAACAAGACCAGTTCGTTCTTTAAATTGTTCCCACCCTTTTACAGATAACCTCAATATTGGTTCTGTGACTGGTGACTGGGCATCATCATTGGTGGTTGGGTCTGGGGTGGTAACCCCAGAGTGGACCCCCAACTCCTTGCCCTCTCCCGCGCTGTTGGCAATCTCTCGCGAAATGTCCCAATCGGCCACACGAGTAGCACTCATTTCTTCCCATTGTGCTGTTGTGTCCCCCATTCCTGGGCCTCACAACAGTGTCAGACTCAGAGAGCCCCACTTTTTCTATCAATTCAACCAAGGTGTTTTTCATGGCATCAATTTCAGGACACCTCCCCATTACGTAACCCCCAGACAAAGACACACTCATAGTTCCTCTCTCAACAGCCTCCCCGGGTTGACCCACCATTATTTTACACTCATGAGATTGTGTTGTGATTCTACGGTTTTGCTTGGTTGAGGGCAGAACGAGGTACAGGGCTGGCACAACATTAACACTAGGAAGAGCAGTTGGTTGTATGGGAGGGGTGCTAGTGGGGGGAGGTATGTGGAGCGGAGGGGTCGGAGTAGGAATGGGTTCCTGCTTCACTTCCGGTTTCTCACCAGTTGACTCTACATGCTTGCTCTGGCTCTCTGTAATCACCGCCATGTATTCCACAATTAATCTTACCCATATCTGCTCGTTCTCTGCCTTTGTAGCCCTCGATTTAACCACTAATCTTCTCATCCCACTCACACGTTTTACCTGCTTTTCTGCAGCATCATCTCTCGTTTGCATTACATACAACAAATGTTCACGCCCGTCCTTGCCCAACGGCGGAGCTGTATCAATGGGGTATACCACCCCGCACCACACCACTCTTTAAACATTTTCTCACACCTTTTTACCACATTCTCACGTTTATCCACAGAATTAGTTACTTTTATTCTCTCCAACACCTCCTTTTTGACATCACCAGCAGTCAACCCCATTTTAATCAACACACGAGCTCCCTCGCACACTCCCGTACAACTCCCTTTATTCAAACTCTCTCGTGCGTCCACGAGCAATATCCCACAAATGCAGCTGCTTTATTGCTGTATGCTGAATTTCACTTCTATATATATTTTTTTCTTTTACATCCGCGGTCACCAGTGTCCACTCATAAACTCTTTTTACTAAAATCAAACTTGATTTACTGCCCTCTGGGACTTGAACCCACCAGGAATTTTATTGAATTTACGGGTCTTTTGGGACTTGAACCCAATCACCTTGACCAATTTAAATTTACCTAGACTGAGCAATTTAATTTAATTTATGGGTCTTTTGGGACTTGAACCCAATCACCTTGACCAATTTACATTTACCTAGACACTGTGAATTTAGAAAATTTAGAATCTTCAGTACCCGTATTGTGCTCTACAGATGGGACTTGAACCCCCTGGGAGCAGTTCAATTTGTCGAGACGGGTCAGTCCGCGACTGTACACACACAGGGAGCTACCCCGTTCGCCTCAGTAACGCAACTACAGGATTTTCATAATCCCTTGGTCATGACCTTATATAGCTTTCAGTAAAACCCAGCATTCAACGATTTTTCAAAACACAATTATAATCCATACACAAATCCACAAAAACCCACAAAGCCTTGGAAGAACACAACACACTTTAACACTTAAATTTATACACTTAATTTCAGTTAGCAATTCCAATTGTTATTAATTTAATTCACATTCCAACTTAGTCCTTATTCACCACTCACAGCTAAATATAGGACTTATTTGTAGGAAAAAATAATCATTGTTAAAAAAAACATGTAGACGTGATGTCCTATAAAAATGAACATTAATTCCACGAGGTTTCGAACCAGGGACCTTAAGCATGTTAGGCGAATGTAACAACTGCTACACTATGGAAACCACATGTCAGGGCCAATTTGATTTCAATGTTTCTCAATTATTGAAGAAAAAGGACATTCATTTTTATTCACTTATCTATTAACTACAACAAAAACAGAGCCAAACAGGCCGGCTGTCTCATAAAGCTGAGTTTCCGCCCGGTTTCGAACCGGGGACCTTTCGCGTGTAAGGCGAACGTGATAACCACTACACTACAG
>JAFMOC010001278.1:27500-32500 GCA_019802505.1 Corydoras sp. C115 | reverse complement strand
TCCAAAAATCAGGTGAGAATGCAAAATGAGAGCTGCAGAGCTGCTACTGTGACTTCTCCTCAGGAAACAATAATATCCCTCTCTCTCTCTCTCTCTGTACAAAGCACAGGGATTTTTTATAGGCCCCTCCTATTCAGCTTGAGTGGGAGGAGCCTGTCCCACACCAGAACAATGAATTTCAAACTTTTAAAGAGTTTTAAGAAATGATATTTGAATAAATGAACAAAAAAGCCAAAAATCAAGGAATGAATATGAACAAATAATTTAATGGAATCAACAGAACAACATTCCACATACAGAGAGTTTCATTGAATTTATTTGTCATTCATTTTACTTACTGTGATAATACAGAAATGCACTCTATTAAAGGACCTGTACCTATTTCTGTGCCAGGTGGCAGCAATCAGCTGATAATGGACCATCAGCTATTCAGGTCTATAAAGAACCTTTTAGCAAAACCATACAGTCGTGATAACCACTACATTACAGACACCTCATGTCAGGTTGAGATTGATTTAAATGGTTTATACTTATTTGTAGGAAAAAATAATCATTGTTAAAAAACATGTAGACGTGATGTCCTATAAAAATGAACATTAATTCCACGAGGTTTCGAACCAGGGACCTTAAGCATGTTAGGCGAATGTAACAACTGCTACACTATGGAAACCACATGTCAGGGCCAATTTGATTTCAATGTTTCTCAATTATTGAAGAAAAAGGACATTCATTTTTATTCACTTATCTATTAACTACAACAAAAAAAAGAGCCAAACAGGCCGGCTGTCTCATAAAGCTGAGTTTCCGCCCGGTTTCGAACCGGGGACCTTTCGCGTGTAAGGCGAACGTGATAACCACTACACTACAGAAACCTTACATTTGATATGACTTGCTTTTGATGGTCTATATTTATTTATGCAGCAATTTTTTTTTAATTACATTTTTTTTTGTTTTAGTTCTAAATTTGGGGAAATTTGGGATTAAGAAGAAAACACAATGAAGTTCACCTTGGGCTCGTCCGGGATTTGAACCCGGGACCTCTCGCACCCTAAGCGAGAATCATACCCCTAGACCAACGAGCCCTGCCCACCGTACTGGGACGACAGAGCCTGTGAGGCAAAAACTCACACAGCTGCAGGTAATCCACTCGTCTGGCGTTCTACATCCAGTCTCTGCAGTTGTTCTGCCCACTCTGATTCTCAGCAGCCCTTTCCTCTGGACAACTGGTTTTCACACAGATTTCAGGAAGATATCTGCCAGATTTCTCTCTTGCTTTTCACGTAGCAAATGTTACCATCAGCAATGGTTCTGTGAGAACAAAGGAGGCACTACTTCAATTATAACATGTTTGGAATGAATCTTTTGATTTGATGTCTTTTTAAAAAAGAGGGCTTGTTCTCCACATTGTTCCAGTACAAGAACTGAAGGATTACTTAGATTACATTTATTTTTATGGAAACTTTTTTCCAGGTTGTTAAAGATGGAATTCATTTTAAGGTCTGTACCAACTGATGGACTTAGTTTTACATTATTAAGCACATGTCCATGTTGCTTTAGAAATCTACATGTTAATGAACACACACAAACAAACACACACACACACACACACACAAACAGCATAAAGAAATAATCAAAAAATTTACTGACCTCTTTTGTCAAATCAGAGCCATTGTACAAGTTATTTTCCAAAAATCAGGTGAGAATGCAAAATGAGAGCTGCAGAGCTGCTACTGTGACTTCTCCTCAGGAAACAATAATATCCCTCTCTCTCTCTCTCTCTCTGTACAAAGCACAGGGATTTTTTATAGGCCCCTCCTATTCAGCTTGAGTGGGAGGAGCCTGTCCCACACCAGAACAATGAATTTCAAACTTTTAAAGAGTTTTAAGAAATGATATTTGAATAAATGAACAAAAAAGCCAAAAATCAAATGAATATGAACAAATAATTTAATGGAATCAACAGAACAACATTCCACATACAGAGAGTTTCATTGAATTTATTTGTCATTCATTTTACTTACTGTGATAATACAGAAATGCACTCTATTAAAGGACCTGTACCTATTTCTGTGCCAGGTGGCAGCAATCAGCTGATAATGGACCATCAGCTATTCAGGTCTATAAAGAACCTTTTAGCAAAACCATACAGTCGTGATAACCACTACATTACAGACACCTCATGTCAGGTTGAGATTGATTTAAATGGTTTATACTTATTTTTGTAGGAAAAAAATAATCATTGTTAAAAAAAAATCATGTAGACGTGATGTCCTATAAAAATGAACATTAATTCCACGAGGTTTCGAACCAGGGACCTTAAGCATGTTAGGCGAATGTAACAACTGCTACACTATGGAAACCACATGTCAGGGCCAATTTGATTTCAATGTTTCTCAATTATTGAAGAAAAAGGACATTCATTTTTATTCACTTATCTATTAACTACAACAAAAACAGAGCCAAACAGGCCGGCTGTCTCATAAAGCTGAGTTTCCGCCCGGTTTCGAACCGGGGACCTTTCGCGTGTAAGGCGAACGTGATAACCACTACACTACAGAAACCTTACATTTGATATGACTTGCTTTTGATGGTCTATATTTATTTATGCAGCAATTTTTTTTTAATTACATTTTTCTTGTTTTAGTTCTAAATTTGGGGATTAAGAAGAAAACACAATGAAGTTCACCTTGGGCTCGTCCGGGATTTGAACCCGGGACCTCTCGCACCCTAAGCGAGAATCATACCCCTAGACCAACGAGCCCTGCCCACCGTACTGGGACGACAGAGCCTGTGAGGCAAAAACTCACACAGCTGCAGGTAATCCACTCGTCTGGCGTTCTACATCCAGTCTCTGCAGTTGTTCTGCCCACTCTGATTCTCAGCAGCCCTTTCCTCTGGACAACTGGTTTTCACACAGATTTCAGGAAGATATCTGCCAGATTTCTCTCTTGCTTTTCACGTAGCAAATGTTACCATCAGCAATGGTTCTGTGAGAACAAAGGAGGCACTACTTCAATTATAACATGTTTGGAATGAATCTTTTGATTTGATGTCTTTTTAAAAAAGAGGGCTTGTTCTCCACATTGTTCCAGTACAAGAACTGAAGGATTACTTAGATTACATTTATTTTTATGGAAACTTTTTTCCAGGTTGTTAAAGATGGAATTCATTTTAAGGTCTGTACCAACTGATGGACTTAGTTTTACATTATTAAGCACATGTCCATGTTGCTTTAGAAATCTACATGTTAATGAACACACACAAACAAACACACACACACAACACACATCTAAACAGCATAAAGAAATAATCAAAATTTTACTGACCTCTTTTGTCAAATCAGAGCCATTGTACAAGTTATTTTCCAAAAATCAGGTGAGAATGCAAAATGAGAGCTGCAGAGCTGCTACTGTGACTTCTCCTCAGGAAACAATAATATCCCTCTCTCTCTCTCTCTCTCTCTGTACAAAGCACAGGGATTTTTTATAGGCCCCTCCTATTCAGCTTGAGTGGGAGGAGCCTGTCCCACACCAGAACAATGAATTTCAAACTTTTAAAGAGTTTTAAGAAATGATATTTGAATAAATGAACAAAAAAGCCAAAAATCAAGGAATGAATATGAACAAATAATTTAATGGAATCAACAGAACAACATTCCACATACAGAGAGTTTCATTGAATTTATTTGTCATTCATTTTACTTACTGTGATAATACAGAAATGCACTCTATTAAAGGACCTGTACCTATTTCTGTGCCAGGTGGCAGCAATCAGCTGATAATGGACCATCAGCTATTCAGGTCTATAAAGAACCTTTTAGCAAAACCATACAGTCGTGATAACCACTACATTACAGACACCTCATGTCAGGTTGAGATTGATTTAAATGGTTTATACTTATTTTTAGGAAAAAAAAAATCATTGTTAAAAAAAAATTGTTATGTAGACGTGATGTCCTATAAAAAAATGAACAATTCCACGAGGTTTCGAACCAGGGACCTTAAGCATGTTAGGCGAATGTAACAACTGCTACACTATGGAAACCACATGTCAGGGCCAATTTGATTTCAATGTTTCTCAATTATTGAAGAAAAAGGACATTCATTTTTATTCACTTATCTATTAACTACAACAAAAAAAAAAGCCAAACAGGCCGGCTGTCTCATAAAGCTGAGTTTCCGCCCGGTTTCGAACCGGGGACCTTTCGCGTGTAAGGCGAACGTGATAACCACTACACTACAGAAACCTTACATTTGATATGACTTGCTTTTGATGGTCTATATTTATTTATGCAGCAATTTTTTTTTTAAATTACATTTTTCTTGTTTTAGTTCTAAATTTGGGGATTAAGAAGAAAACACAATGAAGTTCACCTTGGGCTCGTCCGGGATTTGAACCCGGGACCTCTCGCACCCTAAGCGAGAATCATACCCCTAGACCCCTAGACCAACGAGCCCTGCCCACCGTACTGGGACGACAGAGCCTGTGAGGCAAAAACTCACACAGCTGCAGGTAATCCACTCGTCTGGCGTTCTACATCCAGTCTCTGCAGTTGTTCTGCCCACTCTGATTCTCAGCAGCCCTTTCCTCTGGACAACTGGTTTTCACACAGATTTCAGGAAGATATCTGCCAGATTTCTCTCTTGCTTTTCACGTAGCAAATGTTACCATCAGCAATGGTTCTGTGAGAACAAAGGAGGCACTACTTCAATTATAACATGTTTGGAATGAATCTTTTGATTTGATGTCTTTTTAAAAAAGAGGGCTTGTTCTCCACATTGTTCCAGTACAAGAACTGAAGGATTACTTAGATTACATTTATTTTTATGGAAACTTTTTTCCAGGTTGTTAAAGATGGAATTCATTTTAAGGTCTGTACCAACTGATGGACTTAGTTTTACATTATTAAGCACATGTCCATGTTGCTTTAGAAATCTACATGTTAATGAACACACACACAAACACAACAAACAAAACACACACACACAACACACATCTAA
>JAFMOC010001278.1:0-22500 GCA_019802505.1 Corydoras sp. C115 | reverse complement strand
CTTAGAAGGCGGGTTTAAATTTCCACCAACTTTTGACACGGCCACCATTGCACTTTTCCCCAAAAAGGAAAAGATTTCCCAACCCCCTTTGGTTCATATGACAACCCATCTCTTCTTAAAAGGGGTGATTTTAAGGGGTTGGCTAAAATACCCTTTCATCCCTTTTTGGGAAAGTGCTTCCCCGCATTATTCCCGAGGATCAAAAAAGGTTTCATAAAGGGCCTCAATTGTTTTTTAAATTCGGACACTTTTTTTTAAAATAAATTTTAAATCAAAGGGAATCAAATGTACTTCCTAAATTGTAATTTCTTTGGGTCTGAAAAAGGGATTTGACAGGGTCAATGGGAGTACTTTTTTTGGCCCGTTTTGAGGAGAAATTTTGGGGTTTTTTGGGGATAATTTTAAATTTTTTTGGAAACCGGGTTCTTTTTTTCCTCCCCTAAAAACCCGTGTCCCACCCAATGATGTTTTTTTCGGATTTTTTTTTAAACTTTGGGGCGTGGAACTCGCCAAGGTTGCCCACTGTCCCCCTTCCCTTTTTTTTGCCCTCGCTATTGAGGGCCCCTAAACTATCGCCTGAAACTTTTTTCCTTTTTCAAAGGGAAACTCCGTAATATACTGAACATAAATTGTCCCCCCCCCCCCTATATGCGGATGATTTGTTTCTGTATCTAACTAACCTACAAATTTTTGTCCCTGCCCGTTTTTAAGTATTCTGAGAATTTTGGCCCCCTTTTTCCCCGGTTATTTAAAAATTTTCCCATTTAAAGTTTTCAAACCTGTCATCTTAAAAGTTTGATTTTGGGCCCTTTTTAAAAAAGTCATTCTGGGGTTTTAAAAATCTAGGGTTTTTTGTTTTACTCGTTCATTATCTGGGCTTGCAAACTGCTAATTTTTTCTTTCCCCTTATTTTGAAGGTTAATTTTCCCCATATTCAAAGATTGGGGTAAAACCCTTCCCCCCGTCCTTAAAATTGGGAGGGTTAATGTTGTTAAAAAATTTTTTTTGCCCAAAAATTTTTGTTTTTTTTTTTCGTCAAATTTCCCTCTTTTTTACCAAAACCTTTCTTTGATTCATTAGGTCCCGATTATTTTTTCCCTTTTTTTGGGGAGGGGAAACCCCCCTAGGCTCCTAAAAATTTTGCTGCAGAGAAGTAGACTTAGCGGAAAGGGCTTTTCCTTAACCCCCCAAATTTTTAATTTTTCCCAACGGTCTGCCTATTCTAACTTTTTTACTGGCTTAAGTCTCCTTTGGGTCCTTTTTGGGGTAAAATAGAAATTTCCCTCGTGTAAGGTTCTTCTCTATCTGCTCTACTTTTTCCCCTTTGCCCACAAAACCCCTTTTCTGTATACAGATAAATTTAGGGGGTTCCCTTTAAAACACTTTAAAAATTTGGTTTTCAATTTAGGCGGGGATTTTAAATTCCTCACTTTTCCCCTTGAGTCCTTTTAAAAAACAAACATTTGTTTCCCCCATCAAATTTTTGATTCGCTTTTTCACTATGGGCTGGGTAAAGGTATTTCACAATGTAAACACTTGTATTAGATGGTTTTCCTTTTTATAGTTTTTTTTAATTTGTCTTCCCGACATGGGGCCCCCCTGGCACCACTATTCCCCCTATTTTTGAAATTCGCAATTTTTTTGGGTAAAAGTTTTTCCCCGATTTTTTTTTTCATTACCCTTTTGTACGTGTTTGGGAAAAACCCTTTCTTTCAATGGTTCCCACCATAAGGGGTCCCTCTGAAAAGGTTAATCTCTTATGTCTATTAGTGATTACTCGGGTGTAAAATTGAAGGGTAAAATTTTTGGGGGGGAGCTAGGGAAACCCGATAAAAAGGGGGATTTGGGAAAGGCCGTGGATGGTATACGCTCTACACCCTCTTGTGCACGGGCTTGGTTAAATTTAGTTTAAAAGGTTTTTTAAAGGGGTTTCCCCCTTTTCCCAAATCTAGGCTTTTTAAATTTATCCAGAAGTGAAATTGGTGTGGATAAAATGCCCCTGGTTTTCCCCTGTTACCTTAGCCCATTTTTTTTCTTTGTCCTTCACTAAAAGGTTTTTGGGCGGGTTTTTTTTACTATTTAAAATCCCTGGGTTTTTGGAGTTTTAGGTTAAAAACCTTTGGCACTAATTGGGTATATTTGGGGTTTCAGGGCTGCTCTTTCCCCACTTGGCACTATGCAAAGTGGCCCTTATTGGGTTTTTCATCCTTTTAGCAGAAAGCTGCTTTTTGTTTTCTTTTTGGGAAAACTACCAAACCCCCCTTTTTTTTTCTTGGGTGGCTGAGGGTTCATGCTTTTTTAAATTAGAGAAAAAAAGGTACACACAAAGGGGGGTGGGACCAAATTTTTTTCCCGAAAAAGGCGCCCCTTTTTATCCTTTTTTCCAACTTAAAAAAATTTTTCCCGGTTAAATTTTTGTGCTTCCATAAAAGGGGGTTTTTGGCTTTTCTTTTAGCTATTGCTGTTTTGGGAATGTGCGTGGGTTTGGGGGTTTTTTGGGGGGGAAAATGGGAAAATTTGGGGGGGGGGGGGTTGGGGGACACTTTTTTTGTTTGTTTTTTGTTCTATTATATAAATTTTGGGTTTATGTGTGGTTTTTAAAAAAGGGGAAAGTTATGAAAAGGGGGTTCTGTACATAAAAGTGATGTTTTTATTGTGCTTAAATTTCATTCAAATTTATTTTATTATCTTTCCCCTTTTCCTTCCCCTTTTTAGGGTCCCCGGGGGGGTTCCCCCGCCCACCAGGGGGAACCCTCTCGGCGCTGGGCAAAAAACCCAGGGCGGGCGCCAATCCAAACGCTTGGGGAACACTCACTCACAAAATCAAACACACTCTTATGGGGGAAATTTTTTGAGGAATCAATTAACTTTTATCCATGTTTTTTTTGGGCTGTGGGAGGGAAACCCGGGGAACCCGGGGGAAAACCCCCGCGGACAACGGGGAGAACATGGAAATCCACCCAGATGGGGATTCGAACCGGGAATCCCTAGCGCTGAGAGGCGAACGTGCTAACCCTAAGCACCGTCCGGGCCGCCCGTGCTTACTTCACTTTCTCCTATAAAATATTTTTGAAAAAAAAAAATAAGTGAGTTTCCACCCGATTTCGAACCGGGACCTTTCGCTGTAAGGCAAACGTTGAAATCACAACTACACTACGAAAAACCTTACATTTGGAAATGATTTGCTTTTTACTGGTCTTTAATTTATTTGTGCAGCAAAATATTTTTTCATTTAATTAGATTTTCTTATTTTGTAGCTTCTAAATTTGGGGATTCACCAAAAGAAACACAGCAATGAAGTTCACCTTGGGCATCGTCGGGGGACTTTGGAATCCCGGGCGCATATTCCGGCACAGCAAACAGCCGCAGCATTCAGATACCCCTTAGGCACACCAAACGAGCCTCTGCCCACCACGTACATTTGTGACGACAAGAGTCCTGTGGAGTGGCCACAAAAACCTCACCACTTTTTTAGCTGATGGTAATCCACTCGAGTCCTGGGGTCTCTACATCCGGACTCCGCAGTTTTTCACTGAACCACACTTACAGTTTTAAAAAGCATATCTGCCAGATTTTCCCTCTCTAGCTTTTTACAACATACTTCAGGCAAATCTGCCCCTGATTGTACTCATCCTCCTTGCCAAAAAATGGTATCTGTGCAGGGAAACAAAGGAGGCCCCACTACTTCCCAATTTGATAACATGTTTTGGAATCCGAAACTATTTGGGGGGATGGATGTCCTTTGCCGGAGGGCTTGTTCTCACACATTGTTGTCACTACAAGGAACTTCAATGATAACTTAGTTTGGATTGATTTCTATTGAAACTCTTTTTCCAGGTTGTTAAAGATTGGAATTCATTTTAAGGTCTTGTACCAACTGATGGACTTTTTTCCCACATTATTAAGCCATGTCCCACCTGTTGCATTAAGAAATCTACATCCGTTAAAAACACACACAAACCAAAGGACACACGTAGCATTACATTTATAAACGCAGTATAAAGAAATAATCAAAATTTTACTGTGGACCTCTTTTTGTCAAATCTGAGTCATTTGTACAAGATATTTTTCCAACCAATCCGGTGAGAACTGGCAAAATGAAGAGACTTGCAGAGCTGCTATACTGTGTCCTTCTTTCCTCAGGAAACAATAATATCTCCCGCTCTCTGCTCTACATCTGTACAAAAACGAATTTTTATAGGGCCCTCACTTCATTTTTGAAAGTGGGAGGACCACAACCACACCTAAACAATTAATGTCAAAAGAAAAGTTTTACAAAACCCATTATGACAACCACCACACAAAACCCACCCAATTACTGGCGTCCGGTTATGTTCAGGGGCATAGATGTTCACCATTTATGTCACACAATTTTTTTGATGATCCCAGGTTTTGTCAAAATCAGAAACTATTTTTTTTTTTTTTGAGAGTGGCAGAGCGCCCTCCCCCTCACCTAAAGGAGCGTTTTTCCAAACACAATCAGGTCCATTTGAGGAAATAGCGCAACACTGGAGAAGCTGCAGAAACCTAGAAGCTAGTTTACTTCTAGTATGTTGTTGAAGCTTCTGCCCCCCTCACCACAGACACCGAAGTATTTTGGCAACATCGTGTGGAAGAGCCCCCTCATCTCGTTGCTGCAAGTGGGAAACGCCACGGAGCGTAGACAGGGAATATTTTGATCCTCAGGGAGGTGAATCACCTTTCCCAATCATCAGTTGAGCGAATGTGAACGGTTTTTTTAGTGTTGCCTTTTTTTTTTGCACCTTTTCACAAGAAGAAACTTTACCAGAATTTTCAGAAATGGGTTTAAAAGCAATAAACAGGATTTACTGAATGCGAGCAGTACCAACAAGACAATTGAGCGAAATGAGTAAGTGGATGAATATAGATATTATTTTACAAGGCGCACAAACAATTCACAAGGATTGGGGCAGAGTTGAATTATTGCAAACCAAACACGAAACTACATATTATGGAATTCCAAAATCCAATTATAAAACCAGTGTATCAAAATTATATTTGTCATTCATTTTACAATACTGTGATTATCAGAAATGCACTGTCATCTAAAAAGGGAACCTGTACCTCATTTCTGTGCCAGGTGACCGAAATCAAAGGCTGAAATGCCGAAGTGCAACTATTCAGGTTATAAATAGAAACCTGTAGCAACAACATACAGGTCTGTGATACAAAGACCCTACACGGAACAGAGACCCTACAGTCTCAGTCGTGAGGAAAGTTGATTTTAAACCAATACTTATTACAAGATTTTATAAAAAAAAAATAAAAAAACATTGTAGACGTGATTACCTATTAAAATGAACATTAATTCCACATAGGTTCGAACCAGGGACCTTAAGCACGTCGTGATAATAAACATGTACACTAGGAAACCCAATGTCAGGGCCAATCATGCTTTCAATATTCCCAATTATTAAAGAAAAATGGTCATTCATTTTTATTCACTTATCTATTGAACTTTACAAATTAAAAAACAGAGCCAAACAGTACGCGGCTCTATCATAAAGCTGAGTTTCTGCCCGGTTTCGAACCGGGGACCTTTCGCGTGTAAGGCGAACGTGATAACCTACTAAACTACAGAAACCTTACAAGTGAGGTGACTTGACTTATTAATGGTTCTATTACTTATTTTTGCAGCACACGGAGGCAGGTAACCACTAATCTGGCGTTTACATCCAGTTCTGCAGTTGGACCATCAGCTATGTCTATAAAGGAACCCTTTTAGCAAAAAAACCATACAGTTCGGATAAACCACACATGTACAGAGGACCCCATGTCAGGTTGAGCTGATTTTAAATGGTTCCGGACTTTTGGGAAAAAAAAAATTATAAAGCAGAGACATGTAGACGTGTATGACCTATTAAAAGGAACTTAATTCCACTAGGTTTCGAACCAGAACCTTAAGAACGTTAGGCAAATGTAAACACTGCTTACACCTAAAGGAAACCACAGGTCAGGGCCAATATTGCTTTCAATATTTCCCAGGAAGAAAAAGGACATTCATTTCATTCAATTATTTTAACTAACAACAAAAGCAGAGCCCTGCCCTTCCAAAAAAGGCCAGCTGTATCATAAAGCTTGAGATTCTGCCCGGTTTCGAACCAGGGGGGACCTTTCGCGTATAAGGCAAAAAAACGGTGAGTAACCCACTACCACTACAGAAACAAACCCTTACATGTGAGGTGACTTGCTTTTAATGGTCTAGATGATTTGTGCTGTCCCATCCAAAAATTTTTTTTTTCAATTACGCAGCTTCTTTTATTTGAGTTTCTTCAAAATTTGGGGGTATAATTAAGGGAAAACCACAAATGAAGTTTTCTCACCTTGGGGACTCGTCCAGAGGGGATTTGTTGAAAAACCGGGACCTCTCGCACCCCAATCGCGAGAAATCATACCCCGAGACCAACGAGCCCCTTACCTGCCCACCAAATTGGGAGGTGACAGAGCCTGTGCCAGGCAAAATCTCCACACAGATGCAGGGTAATCCCACTCGCCTGGCGTTCTTACAATCCCCAGTTCTCTGCCCAGTGCCTCTTCCTTGCCCCACACTCTGATTCCTCAGCGCCCTTTTCCCCTCTGGAGAACTGGATTTCCCCCCACACAGGACTTTCAGGAAAATATCTGCCAGATTTCTCTCTTGCCTTTTCACATTAGCAAAACGTTTACCATCAGCAATGGTTCTGTGAGAACAAATGAGGAGAGAGCCACTACTTCAATTTTAAAAAATTGTTTGGAATGAAATCCTTTTTGATTTGATGTATTTTTAAGCAAGAGGGCTTGTTCTCCACATTGTTCCAGTACAAGAACTGAAGGATTACTTAGGAAAGTACATTTTATTTGTATGGAAACTTTTTTTCCAGGTTGTTTAAAGATGGGGAATTCATTTTAAAGGGTTCTTCGTAGCAAAACTGATGGATGTTAAGTTTTACATTAGTGAAGCCACACGTCATGTTCTTTTTAGAAATTTACATGTTGATGAACAACCACACAAACAAACACATAGCACACACAAACACACTTCTAAAAAACAGCATAAAGAAAAAATCAATCAAAAAAAAAATTTTTATGAACTTCTTTTGTCAAATCTGAGCCATTATACCGAGTTATTTTCCAAAAAAAATCAGGTCCTGAGAATGCAAAATGAGAGCAGCAGAGCTGCTACCTTAGTGACTTTCTCCTCAGGAATCAATAAATATCATCCTCTCTCTCTCTTCTTTCTGTTTACAAAGCACAGGGGATTTTTTATAGGCCCCATCCTATTCAGCTTTGAGTGGGAGTAGCCTGTCCCACATTTTTTTTTCCTTTCCAGAACAATGAGTTTCAAACTTTTAAAGAGTTTTAAAAAACTGATATTTGAATAAATGAACAAAAAAAGCCAAAAATCAAGGATATGAATATGAACAATTAATTTAAGAAGGAATCAACAGAACAACGTTCCACATATAGAGAGGTTCATTGAATTTATTTGTCATTTCATTTTTTAACTTACTGTGATATATACAGAAATGCACTCTATAAAAGGATCTGTACCTATTTCTTGTGCCAGGTGGCAGCAATCAGCTGATAATGGACCATCAGCTATACAGGTCACTATAGAAGGAATCTGAATGGATAAAAAATTCTTGTCGTGATTTGTAAGTACTTTGTGTTCAAGGGAATTCAGCACATCTCGATTAAACGACGGGGCAAATCTGGCCGGACAATTGCCCTAAGGCCTAGATTCTCATGAAAAAACTAGATGAATCACCTGGCGTCTCTGGTGGCTTGGTGGAAATGTCCAAAAGATTCAAGGACAGCCCCGAGAATCTCCTGTCTTTGAGTTCATCCATGATAAGGGGATTTTTTCACCCCTCTGAAGGCGTGTTTGACGTTTCAACACCCCCCATAGAACGCCTTTTGACAAGTTGTTTCAGAATAAGCATGAAAACAAGGGATGGGTGTTGCAATAAATAAGTAGCAATGACTTTGGGACTCTGTTGTGGTGGGTACCAGTGTGGTGCGGTCAGAGTCGGATCGCGATCTTGGGCTGTCTTGGCACGAACACGGCTGTGATCGGGTTTGTAATAAATAAACGCTTGATTCGAAATAACTCTGAAATCATCTGTACTGTACTTTTTGATGCCTGCAAATTGGTTCACGGGGAATAGTTAGAATAAATGCTTAATGTATAATGTATAGCGTTGTTGTAAAATAGTCATGTGAATGTATGTAAAGTGTTGTTAGTGTCAAAAGTTCAAAGCTAAAAGTGTCCCGTAAGTGTTAAAGTTTTTCTAATCAGTGTATTAGAGAATAGCAAAAGAAATCGTGGAAGAATCTTAGATAAACAGTCCATTTAGGAAACTTTGGAGATGCGTTTCTTTATTGATGGGCATGTTTTAGGAAAGCGGCAGATTGTCCACAGGGGGGCGCCGATGGTACTACGACCAGTGTCTGGAATCAAAGTCCTGAAAAGATTCGGAGCGCGGTCCTGAGGTTGAAAAAATGGCGGGAATGATTGGCGGCCTCAGGCCTACAGGAGGTAAATTTAACTGATCATCCTTCTTTATTTCTCAGATTTTAGAAGCTGTAAAGGATAACGGTTAGGTGGGGCGAGATAAAGGGAAGTAAAACAAACAACCTGAAATCTGTTCGAATACAAACCAACAACTTGTGTGGTGAGTGTGCTCTGTGCATGCGCAGTTGCTGTGGCAGTGTGGGCTGAAGCGGTGTTGGTGTAACTGTGAGTGTTGCTCCACGCTGAGGACAATAACTGACGAGCAATCTGTTCATCTCAGAGTCTCCAAAAGGCCTCCAATAACACCACAAAAAAGTACACTTTAACACAATAAAGCCGCTATAGGCTCTGAAAAGTCGATCATAGGACGACAAAGTCGCCTAAGATTGGCAACATTGCCGCCAACAGCGCCTAAAACATGACCCCATAGGGACCCACCCCCCCCCCATCAGTTTACTGAAAACAAAAGATTTCAGAAAACTTTAGAAAATCTGTTTGTTTGTTTTTTTTCTGTCATTAGTATTCCTAAATTAAGCAAAATGATGCTTGTTGTCTCCATCTAGCAGGAAGTTTTTTAAAACAGCCGTAAAGTCTTTTTCATTGTTTTTTAAATTTATTATCGTTATAAATAATATATTATATTTATCCATCCATCCTTTATCTTACGCTTTATCCTTTAACTAGGGTCGCGGGGGTGGTGGGGTTCACCCATTCCCAATGGTTATATTTATAACACTTATATGAGGGGCTGGCACGGTGTCTTATGGTTAGCATGTTCTCTCACGCGATGGGGAATTCCAGGACATGTCCGAATTCCAATCTGGGTGGAATTTGCATGTTCTACAGCCGTGTATGTAGAGTATGTTTTGTGTGATTGAGTGGTGTGCCCAGTGATAGTTTGCCCCCTGTTCTGTGTGTAATCTGGCCCAGTGCCGCGAGACGTTACTCCCCTGGATGGGCATGATAATGCAGTTATATTGTTTTTGTCATGTTTTAATAACATTAGTTTGATCAGCAGGACTGATTGATTTAACATTATTTAAACCTCATGAACTCCTATTTGAGGACAAAAGGACGAGGTTGGATTTTGAACTAATAATCAAGATTTTTGGTGAGTATTAATTTTTTTAATATTGTGATTTAATGAGGTTATTGATGGATGATGACAATTCCATGACCCAACGGGTACCAACACAAGGTACGAACAAACATACAAACAAACAAAACCAAATTTTAATGCTAATGGTTGATGCTCCTAAAACTGTGCCTATCATTAACTAATGTAATGATTTGGGTTGAATAAGCAAGCTTTAAAATCTATAAGGTACCTTAATTAAGTCCATAAATACTTTAATTATAAGAAGCTATTAGTAGTCAAAAAAAAAAGGTTTATTAAATAACCCGGTAGAGCCATTGGCACTCACTGGAGAGCCGTCCTCCAACCCTGATACCCTCTCTCCATCCTCCTGCCTTGGGACCAAGGTACAGGATCCTCTGGTATCTGAGCAGTTACATGATTTTCCTCTAAAACATAAAAACAACTATCTCATTTATTTTCTTTTTACAATAGAAAAAAAAAATTACACAAATCCTTAAAATCCTCCCCCAATAACGCCACAAAAAGGTTGGCTTTTTTAAAAAATAAGTCGCTAGAGGGATCCCCTGAAAAGTCGCTAAATTAAGTTTGGCAACCCACTGACCCACAAGGAGGCATCATTATTTCCTCGGAGTAGAACAAACACTTTGGGAGAGGAGGGTAGCAGACCTTGGTTTCCCCATCACAAAGCTACAACAGAACGAGGATCTGAATCCAATCAAAAGGCTCCTTCAGCCCTACAGCCCCGACACACCGGTGGGACCTCGTCAGCCAAAGTTGTGCTTCGATTTCCAGCTGCATCTCGGACGGAGAGGGATCAGAAGGACATCTGCATTAAAGGCGGAAATCTTCAGTTGTTTCAGAAGTGACCAAAAAGGCTTTAGAAATATGGGACTCCTTAGCTTTACCCAAGGCCGGACTAACAAGCACCAACCAATGAGGGGTGGAACGAGAGAAGGCCAATGAGGATTTTGCGTACGAACAGCCGGGGAGCCACTGTGTCCCTTTCCGCTCTTTGGAAAAAGACACGTTGGCTTCTTCCATCCAAAACATCCGAAGAAAAGGCGCTGTTTACCAACTATGTTTGCTAAGTTTTTCTTAGTAATTATAGTGTAGTGCTTAAGAACATCCGCTCTTTATACACACATCGTATTTCCTCTGTAGCTCCACCATAGAACCAATGTCAGGGGGTGGGAACTTTGCCTTTCCTCCACTGCTGCCGAGAATTTGCAGGACAGCTGGAATTTGAAACCTCTTGGGTACAGCAGCACCTTGCTGCGCGGAAAGTAAGACGGTGCGAAAGCGATCGGCTAAATACATTTTAGTTTGTTTTGGATTTCAGACACAAATGATTTATTGGAGGGTGCAATCACCAATAACAACACTTTTGTATTTAGTACAGGATTTATACGTACGCATGTACTCGTGACAGGGCCTGAATTTCAGTGCGGGATTGCGGGAATTACGCATTTAATTTCTTCTCAAGGATTCCCGCAATTTTAGCCGCACACAATTACGTGAAAAACGTTCAGCCAAAAACAATAGGCTCGGTTTGGATTGTGAGACGGACAGATGGTCCAGACAGACCGACTTCCGTACTGGACGCCGCACTCGCGGCATTCTCCCAATCAACTTTCAGAACCAACACAGTCACTGATAAGAACTAAGAGGCCACGCAAACATGGAGCGCTGGCTAAAACGCAAATCTCCGATCTCTGAAATTGAACCCGCCTCAGAAAATAGCACCGGAACCCCAACATACCGGCGCAAAACAGCAGCCGCGGTGACGTTGACGAAACTAATCCTCAGCATTCACAGAAAAACAGGTGACGGTACTAAACTAAAGCAGCAGTCCAAATATAAGTTTTCAGGCCAACTGGCAAAGAATAATATCCTTGGCTCAAACTTAAATAGCCAGTGAATGAGCTGCTCGATTGGGGGTAAACATGTACAGTGTTGTGCCTTTTACCAGCCGATGCTACGAAACGTCGACTTTTTAAGTCGCCACTTCGGCTAATGTCTCTCATACAGCGGCAACTGAAAAGACAGGGTGAGGCTGATTTGGCGAAAAATGCGAATGGCTAACGTTATTGAAGTAGGAAATAAAGGGGCTTCTCAAAACCACTTACTTTATTGCAGAAAACGAACTGGCTAATTTAAAATTTGTTCATCTGGTCAAATTCATGAATAGACAGAGTGTCTGTTAGGATCTTTTTGATTTTGAAAAAGGCAGAAAAAACGAGCTGATGCAAAAATGGTCGCCTCAAACTAATTTATTTAGGACATAGAAACTTCATGGACACCTTCAGTAACTCACGATGGCCAGCGGGTCTGCCATCCCTCATCGTTCCGATGCTGTCTGCCTCCGGTGTGAAAAGTGGCGCCTCCCTTGTGTTTACATGGGTATATATCCGTTACATCTATTCCCGCCCATTAACTGCTTTAAGACAATCACAAATTCCAGCCCTAGGTTTAAATTAGCCAATCCCAGCCCAGTATTTTCCTAGTGGCGGGAAACCCAGAAGTCCTTTGTCTTTCGGCCCATATTGAGACTCTCATTATGTATAATAAGAAATTTAAAAATTTCTGACAATTCCCCCCTATGGGAGCACCTACATGCTCCCATAAATAAATTTTAAATTAAAATTCTACGGCCCATAAATCTTTAAGCCAAACTTTACACGTTACCATTTCATATTTTAAAAGTTTGTATGTTTATCACAACTCAATTACACACAAAATCTAATGACACCTAAACTTCCAATAAGACTTTTTACAAGTTCACACATAACTGAATGCTGAGGAGGCAGAGCGCTAATTAAACTACCCCCTCTAACTAAAAACCCCTCTTGAAAGGTGCCCAACATATTACATGGCCATATAGGCTGAAAACACAATTCTAAAAAATCAAACATCTATCAATTATACTAATAGAGACTGCGCCTAAACGAGACAGCCTCCGTCCCTAACGCTCACAAACACAAAATAACACCCCCCTTGCACCACGGTTGCAGAAACTTTCCAAGAAGAGTCTTTCAAGGTTCTGTTCTCCTGAGTCCAGTATCTGCTTTAGTCTTTTAGTTCTGTAGTCCCAGCATTCCCTCCGTCCACGTTTCTGTGAAGTTCCTTCTATCGTTGTCGTCCCGCTGGTGTGTCATCATCAGTTGTTCATCAATGGGCAGCTCCACTTGCTGTCAGCGGCCCTCTGTCATCATACAGCAAGAGAAGCCACCCTCGTCGTGCCATCACGTTTTTCTAAAAGCAAGATTTAGCAATAACCTAATATACTACCACCCTGAATAGGTCTGTTGACACATCCAGCAGGAAGCATCCTCTAGTCTTGCTCCAGAGGACTGGGTCTCCGTTTTGCCCCGAGGATCAGCATCCTCAACGCAGATCCATCCTGATCACCACTTGCTGTCTGTTCCTGGAACATCCACTTCACTAGAGAATCTAGTTTCACCCCTACATCCAGCCGCATTTAATTCTGAAACACCACCGATCATCTAGAGAACAGTTTAGGACATGGGATCATGACTGAATTTCAATGTCTTTGGAAAGAGGAAACTCCACAGCTCAGAAAGAATGTTGCTCTGTTTTGAAGCCAGTCAATAAATCATTCAAACAAGCATGTTTAAGGCCAACAAGGAATGATAAGTTAACCTCAGACAACACGTTTTGAATGCTTCCAGATACAAGCTAAATGTGGTGGTTATAATTTAATGAGCTGCCCAAATGCAAACCAGTATTTTATATTACAAAAGATTATCACTGTTAGAAATTTGATTGTTTGATGGTGTAGAAAGCTGAGTGAAAAGAGTGCACCAATACCAACCTAGTGTAACACTTAAGACCAGTAAAACCGCAAGACCTTAAACTAAAACTAACAACAACCAAAATCAAACCCATACCCAACACTGTATAAGATAAAAATAAAATTCTTACTGCATTGTGGCTACTATGCTTCCACATTTTACCCCATATAGTTTCATTGTGAATTATTTACCTAAATAATTATGGTTTGATGCCCCTAGTTAATATATACATTAAACAAAACCCCAATAACTAAATAAAAACACTGGGAGGATAACGTGGTGGGCACATCTATGAGAACTGTCCAAGCACTGCTTGGGTCAAACGGCAAACAGTTCGCACAATGGCTTGGGTCACTTTTTGCGACTTCTTACAATAACTCCTCCAGGGACAGCTTAGCATACAAATCTATAAAAAATGCCAACAAATTACAACGGCTTGTTCTCGAAAATAAATAATTGTGCCAGTATATATGTATACAATACTTTCTCCTGTATATTTGGCACCTGTCCGCATAAAAATATCTGTAATGAAAAAGTGTAGACATTATCAAAAAGGAAAAATGTTATGTAGTGAACTGATGGCAAACTTGCGATTCATCAAACAGTTTCCCACACCTACTCAAACAGGCCGTTGAAATGAAAATGATAAAACGGATATTAATGATCTACTTGGAAGGCGTTTCGTCAATACAGTAAGGTTTAAAATAGTTAAAACATAGGGAATGTAGAAAATCACAATATTATTATGGATCTATAATCCTGATGTATCTAAACAACCAATAATATTCAGGGAAGGACAAGCATGACAATTCCTAATATAAAAATATAGATATTTCTAGCTGCTATGAAAATAGTTTTTTTAAAGCAAGACATGTGGGACAGTGCTACCACAAAATTTAAAGTTGAGAAGGACATGACCTCTTTTAAACCATAAGCCGTTCGTAAGGCTATGGACTGGCGTTACTGTATAATGGGGATAAAATAAATTAATAAATTGAATTTACTAAACCACAGTGGATTTTTGGCTGTAACACTGACCAATAAGGTGTTGCCAGTTGTCATATCGTTTACACAACACAAACATTTGTGAGGCATAATATCCCACTTGTTAGAACAATGACAGTCATTCAGTTATGCATGGTATCTCTTCATATCCTGAGTCACATTTAGGATGACAAGGCAGTAGATCATAATAGCAGCACAGTGTCTGCAAAGAGAAGAAACATATGTGTGTGTGTGTGTGAGAAACAAGGAGGTGTGCATTTCTCCAAGTGTGTAGTGTGTCCACAACTGGTGAGTGCAGACGGATTAAAAACAGTAGTAGTATGTTTTAAATGAGTAAATAAGGGTTGTTTTGTCCATATTGCCTAGACTATTGTATCTATAGAATACCCACAATATCTCAGGTTTTTTTCAGAGTCCTGTTTTTAATAATCAGTCACTTTTTATTATTTCTGAAGGACTATTATCTCATTATCTTTATTCTCTACTACAAGTTGCATGGGGGTTTCTTTCTGCCACATCACAGGGATAGAAAGTTTCAGGCGCGGGGGTAGAGGACAGGATAAACACATAGCGCCAATCCATCGAATGGGCCACAATCACTCATAGCTACATTACACGCACACACTCTATATAGGGGCAGGATTGAAAACCAACTAATTTTACGTCTATTTATATTTAAGTAAGCAGTTAGTCTATTATTTAATGGCTCATATATCTTATTGTCAGATGCTACAGGACTTATTATGTAATCAGACCTATGGTCAGCACCAGTATTACTGGCTCCTTTGGTTAAAAAGGGCCAAAGCAAAGATCAAAAATGTGAAATCAACCCAATCAAATTACTTTTCCAACCAAATAATTTAGTGGAAACTCAGAGAAGCTTTTTTTTCTAAATAATTTCCATAACAATTATCTGAATTTGTCATAATTTTTATGGTGAAATAATAAGCTTGACATAAAGCACTAAATTCAGCCCACTCTGTTTAAATCAGGACTGTAAACCTGTAGGTGAGGATAAGTCCAGGGGCCTCAGGGAATCACAACACATTGTTTTGCAATTTTAAACCTCATAAGGACTTCCCGAAGACAATCAAGTACCAAATGTTATGCCATAAAAATTGCATCAAATATAATAATACTAGCAAAGGTGCCAAGAACTGAAATGTGTTTAGCATTTTGTCACGAAACTTGTCACCATGTGAGGTCATAGTTACAGTGCAAAACATGAAAAGGCTTTTTTTATTTTAAGTTTTTATATGCAGTCTCTTAGTAATTGTGTTTAACTCACCCATAAAACCCTGTTTAAATGCTAATTGGGTATTTGCAAAGACAATGGTGTGTTACTGTCTTTTCCCATTGTTATGTGGCAAACAATGAATTTCACACATCACCTAACTGCCCCTTTACAAGCGTTCCCTACCTGCTATCTCCATTACATTTCTGTTACTTCCAGCCATAAGTCCACACTCTAAAAGTTTCACCATGTCTATATCATCTCATATCAGCTCTCTTAAGAGGTGGCAAGGATGTTTAAACTATAAGTTTCGGGGTATATCCTTAAGAATATCCCATATATACCCTTTTATGCTTAAAAATGGTGTTTTCTGTTCTTCCTTTCAAACCTCTTCCACTATTTCAATCAAAATTCACCTCTTTTACCTTCTAATCTAGCTATTACCCCTACTTCAAACCCCCAAAACAGCATCTTACCTGCTGTGTACTATTCAACTTTCAACACCCACACTTGACTCCCTTCAGTTTAAAGGTGGCAATTTAGTCATTATGCCCTCTTATGGCTTCCCTGGTGGTAAACCCTTTGCCCAATCTGTATGTAATCAAACACTATTGACCATTTTTTTCCCTACTTCCAGTGTACATGTATTATTTGACCAATTGCTGTAATAAATTAACTAGTTATTTTCAACAGCTTTACCCCGTCCAAAATGGAGTTTAAGTCCACACTTGCAGTACCTTAATTGATAAAATTTTTCAGTTAAGCTTCTACTTTCCAGGCGGACTGAAAACCATATCAATTTATGAAAAACAGCAATTTTAATCACAAAGATGTGTTGCTTCAAATAATCATTTAATCCCTTTTAGAACTAGATGAATGAATTCTGGAAATTAAGTCGTATTAAAACACATCTATTTTGCAGAGCTTTAGAGTAATTAGATATAAGTGATGAAAAAACAGTCTTTATTTTAAAGGTGGTATTTTCTGATGTTTGATTACTGAACTCAGAGCCATATGCAAAAATTTTTTAAAAGGAAATTGAGGGTAACCAAAGAAAGATTTGGTCCGGGGCACTGCTGCTTAACAAATCACTTTTAAACACCTGTACCATCAAAAACATGTGTTGTGGCAGACGTAAAAAAAAAGTGGTGATCTAGAAAAATTTTTAAAAAGTGGTAGAAGCTACTGTAGAAAGGGGTCACTTGTCATTTATTTAAAGGGAGTCAATAAGTAAAGTCAAGTCAAGTAATTTATTTTATAGCGCTTTTAAAACAGTACATTGTCACAAAGCAGCTTTCAGAATGAAAAGCCATAAACCCCCCAAAGAGCAAGCCGAAGGACTGGCAAAAAAAAAACCCCTTTTTTGGTTGTTTTAAGGAAAAAACCCTTTGGGGGCCCAAAGATCAATGGGGACTCACCCTTTTTGGGGGCCGGGCGCAAAACAGTGTAGAAAGCCATGTCAGATATAACAAGGGGAAAAAAACTAACAACTAGAAAAACTATATGGAGCCATTAGGGGGCGCCTGCGGGACCCCCCTTGTCAGGATCCAACAGTATTCGAAGCAGAGCCATGGATCTCCGGGAAAACCCCGGGGGCACCTCAAAAAAAACAGACAAAGGAAGGGATTTAAGCTAAAAAAAGCACGGCTTTTAAATTAATAAGTAATTAAATTTGACACAGTGCAGCATGGACTCCGGCCCCCTGACTAGACAGCAAACAAAAAGAGGCAGATACTGCGACTTACTAGTTGAGATGGCCCCCCGGAAAACGCTCATCCAGCGCCACACCCCCCCTAATGATGAGTGGGTGAGAGGTGAAAGCCAGCATACACTGATCAGAGATTCCCCCCCCAACACACCCAATCTGAGATTTTTTTATCACGGGGATTATTTTTAAACGCAAATTAAATAAATGTTTTTTTAATTTTTTTAAAAGTTAATAGTGTTTCAGAATCACGAACAGAAACTGGAAAGGGGCTTTTCCCAAAATTTGGGGACCTGGGGGAAAAACGCCTTCCCCCAGCATAATTTTATTATTCTAGGAGCTAAGAGTAAGCCAGCACCTTGAGATCGGAGCTCACGGTCGGCTGGTACAATTGAATCAGTCACTAGATACTTGGACCTGGTTTGAAAAAATTTTATATGTTTTGAAAAAAATTTTTTACTCTACAAAACAAAATGGTAGCCGTGAAAAGTTTGTAACACAGGTTTTTATATATAAAACTTTCGGGTTTTAGTTAAAACTCTAGTGCAGCATTCTGCCAATTTGTAATTTAAAATGTTTATTAGAACATCCTGTCAAAGTAAATTTACAAAAATTAAACCCTTTGAGGTAAAAAAGCTGAATTAGTTTTTCTGCATTTTGGGGGGGAAAGGGTTTTTTCGTAGCTCGAAATGTACAAAGGTAAAAAAAGAAATTTCAGTGATATTGCTAATGTGTTTTGAAAAGGAGAGATCAAATCAAAAATGACCCCGAGATTATTACAGATGAACGGGTTTAAATTAAAAGGATTTATAAAGGGGTTTAAACATAGTGTTAGAAGCTTTTTAATTTTGCCCTTGGGCCAACTATAAAAACTCTGTTTTATCAAAATTTAGCAGTAAAAATTTTTTAACCCAAATTTTTAATATCTTGGTGCAGTCCTCGAGCTTTAGGATGAACAACCATCATTGGGGTTGCTGAAAAAATATCTGTGTATAAATTGCATATGAGTGGAAACTTTTCCTTTTTACGAAAAATTTGACCCCAATGGAAGCATATATAATGCAAAAGGGGAAAAAACCCAGATGCCCCCTTGGGGGGACACCATTTTTAACTTTAGCGAGATCAGAAATTGGTTTTTACCGGGTGAATTGATATCGATCAGCGGGTAGGTTTTAAAAACCAGGGAGTGCAGACCTGTACCCCACAATGTTTTCTAACTATAACTAGATTTTAGGGCTTATGTCAAAGGCTGCACTAAATTAATAAACAAGAAAAGGATTTGGTTTTTATGGGGAAATTAAAAAGTCTTTAACAATTTTAATTTAAGGTGTTCATGCTTGGTGAGACCTAAACCTGATGAAAAATTCAAAACTTTATTAGCTAGAAGATGGCGTTCAGTGGTTGAACACTTTTTTTTCTAGGTTTTAGAGAAAAAAGGAAAGGGTTTTGATATTGGTCTATATTTGGGACAGTATTAGAGGACAAAAATTTGGGTTTTTTTAAGTAAGGGTTTTAAATGAGCCACCTTAAATTTTTTGGGGGGACATAGCCTTTTTAAGTGATGAATTTAAAATTTTAAAAAAGGTCTGTGTATTTGGTAGGAGGTCTTTAAGAGATTTTTTGGGTATTGGGTCTAACATACAGGATGTTGTCTTTGACTGGAAATTAAGAACAAGCTTTTTTTTAATATGGGTTAAAGGGATTTAACTCTTGTACTATATTATTTTCTCTACCACTAGATTTTAAAAATCTTTGGGGGTTGATTTTGGTTACGCACACAATGTTAGATGATTTAAGTTTATTTTTTAATTTTTATCACTAAAGAAATTCTGAAATCATTTGCTAAAACTGTGAGTGAATCTGTAAATTGTTTCAGTAGACTTCGAGTAATTTGGCAAGGGTTTAAAAAAGGGAATCTTTGGTTTTTTTGTTGTTCTTATTAATTCAGAATAATATTTAGTCTTCGCTGCTTGTGCAGTTTGTACTCATCATCTGTCCTTCCTCAACCCCAAATACCTCTAATTTAGTTTTTTTCCATTTTCACTCCAGGTTCTAGTGGCTTTTTTTAGGGGCGTGTTTTTATCATTAAACCCTGGAACGAGTTTTTTATCTTTAATCCCTTTTTAGTTTAAGGGAGCGACACGGGGCTAAAGGGTTTCAGAAAAATATGTTTAAAAAATCCGCTGGTTTTTTAATTTTATCGGGGCCTGATGTGGTTTTTTGTTTAATTGGGTAAATGTTGAGGAATGACCAGCAGTAGAGGGGGGTTTTACGCTTCATGTATATCGCGGTTTAATGCTGCGATCATTTTTTAAATTTGTAGGTTTCAAATAGTGACGGAGAGACCCACATGGGAACAATAGTTAAATTTTTAATTTAATCCCTGTTAAAAAATAAGTTTAAAGTATTTTACAGCGATGTGTTTTACCCAAATACACTTTGAGTAATGCCCCTGGAACTAGGTGGAGTCAAAGGTAATTTAAATGAGTCAGTGGTTTTCAAAGTGAACATTGAAGTCACCGTATTAAGGCCTTGCTGATAGATACTATTTAGAGGAAATTCACCAAATTCTTTAAAAAAACTCTGTATAGGGGGGGGGGCGGGTATTGGTAATAAAATGCTTAGATTGTTTTATTTTCAATGCAGATGAGCTGCTTTTGTTAGTACAAACGCTTCGAAGGATTTTGATCAAACTTATTTTTAAGTGTTACATTTATGTTTTCTTTTTTTGACGTACCCTCCACCTCCTCGTCCACTAAGACGTGGTTTTACATAATATAACCAGGTGGGAGGCATATTAATGCTAGGTACTCATTGGCCCATCCAGGTCTCTGTGAGACAAAAGCTTTTTGAAAAATTTTCAGTTATTTTTTCTTGAACTAGGCTGATTTTGATGACAGGACCTAAGTTAAAAACCCAAGTTTTAACTTAAAAATGTTTCTTTCATTACTTTTAGGGGTATGATATTAATGAGATTTTTTTGGCACCTTTTTGGGCTCTTTTTTTGTTTTTGCTCCTGCGATACTTATAACGTCTTTAAAAGTATGGAACCTATTAGGGTGACGACTCCGGCATTTTGCAGGGATTTGGGTTTGGCCCCTCGTCTGCTGCCCGGGCCCTTTGGGTTGAATTGTCAATTTTTTTCCATTGAAGAAAAAACCCTATCGCTATGTTATGTGACATGAGCGCAGCACCCCCCCGGGAAGAAAGGTCGTCCCTTTTAAAAGGGGCCCGGCCTTCCCAAAAATAGACCAAATTTCAATAAAGGTAATGGTTTCTGAGCACCACTTTGACATCCGCAAGAGCGACCCCTAAACCCGCTGAGGTTTCGCCCCCACCCTAATTTTTTTGGGAGGGACCCGAGACAAAACTTATCAACATCATTGCAGCGGTTTCCCACCCTCTTTAAAAATTAGCCTTAGTAATCTCAACTGCTTTAGACGAAAGATTTGTGCCGACGTGGTAACTATTCTAGAGAATGACGTTGCATTACCAGCACTTTTGGGGTTTGCCCCGATTCTGGAGCCCTGGCCCCCGAAGCACCGGGTATGGTTGCTGGGGTCTCTAAGGGGGTACGATTCGACGTGTCTGAGCTGGGAGTCGCCCCTAAACCCGAGCACTTTTAGCAACCGGCTCTCAGTGGGGGAGTCCTGAGCGGGAAAACCCCATTGGCAGTGGTCCCAGAAGAGTGGCCAGTTTCGTGTACGGCGCCTGGTCTCACCCCCCTCGCCCTGCTGCGAGGGCTCTAAAGCCGGGGATTTGGGTGATCCCGTGGCATTCGGGGTGGCAAAATGGTCCCCCGACCATCTTCTCAACAGACCCGTTCTAAAAAACCCCAATGCGCTTTCAGCACTGAAATTTCTCCGTCAACTAAGACTAGGACACTTCTCACAGACTGAAAACATAAGACGGAGGAAGCTGTCTGTACATACTCACTGAGGCACCAAACCCCGAGGGAAAGTGCCCCTTTTAAATTATATTAAAAGAAGAAAAAAACTTTGCTTTGGGTGGGGGAAGAGTGGGTTATTTTTCCCGGTTTCAGCTGATGATGAACAAAAAGCGGCAGCAGCTGGTGGAATCCAAAACTATTTAATCTGGCTGTATTAGCGTCGGATGAGGTGAGTCCTGAAGGTTCCACAAAGCGGTGTGTGAAGATCAGCGTTATCCAATAAAAACCGATCCCAAAATCCAAAAAAGGTGAAACCGGCGTCGCAGATAGGGGATGATCTTTTTTAAATATAGGGGTAATATCTAAAAACGACGGTGTAATAAAAAGCAGCGGTGTTGGGAGCAAACGAGCGTAGTAAGCAAAAGTGCTAGGTTTTGGGGAAAAAGTTTGCAAAACACCGCGATTTGGAGAGTAGAGAGGGGCAAAAAACGGAATAAAAGCTATGTTATAAAGATGAGTAGTAAACAGTCAAAAGAAGTGAAAAAAAAAAAAAAATAAAAAAAGTTTAAGGCATTGCTGGCATGAACAAGAACAAAAACCATGTTCCAAACCCGTGCTCATGTTGCTACCCGCAAAATCCATGTCTCCAGGGTCAAATCAACTAAAGCGAGGGTGGTAACATGTCAATCATGTTAAAAATGGACATGAAGCCCACACATGCATGGTCTGTAAAGCTGAATTTTGGTTTTCTTCAGTGTACACTGCAGCCTCATCTGCAGGCTTTGGGGGCAGGACGGGCACAGGGGAGAAGGGGTATCTAAAAAATGCTTTATCAAATGAAGTTACAGAAAACTTTTTCACGTGACCCTGCAGCTTTAATATGACCGTACAATCTAAGTAATTATTAAAACCCGTTTTTTTACAAATGATCTACAAGTGACTGTTTTTGACTGGGTAAAGAGCGCTATGGGGTTTAAATCCCGGGGTAAGTTTTGGGTCATTTAATAAAAAAACAAATTTTTTATTAGCTGAAAATTCACTAAAAATAAAGCACTAATTTAAATAATTCACTTAACACTTGTACAAGTCTCATATTTTTTTTAGTTGTACAGGTCGAAGCGTGAACTGCAAACCCCGCAGATTAAAGAACTCTTTTGTTTTAATTTAATTTTTTTTTTTTATTTTTTTTTATTATAATTACTTTTTCTTCATAAGGGGAACGGGAAAGAAGAATTTTAATT
>JAFMOC010001270.1:0-21667 GCA_019802505.1 Corydoras sp. C115 | reverse complement strand
TTCGGGTGCTGGGCAGTTACACCCAGGACAGGGCACCAATCTATCGCTGGGCATACACGCTGGCTAATGTGATTAATAGAATTCCACGGATGCTCTTCATTTTCCCAGCGGCACCAATTGCACTCAAACGCTTCTGGAAACAACAGCTGAAGAATATTCATCTTTTATTTTTCAGCACTGATGCCAGGTCAGTCATATTCAAAAAAATCTCTCACTGATCGTCACATTAGCACTGCTCTAAGATCAGTGCAGGCCCATTAAAGGCTAAGCAGCTGGCGGGTGGTTATTCTCTCGAGCAGAATGATTAGTAACAGGACTTAGAAGCAGTGTTTGGTGTTCAGATATACAGCCTGGTCCAGATGTCAGCGTACACTACCAGGAACTGTATCTGTTTAATCAGTTATTAAACACTAATTCTTCACTTTCATTTCCCAGGGTTCTAGTTTCTTTTTTTTTCTAATAGGAATGCTACGGTTGTAGATTACAATTGAGTGAATATAGCCTAGGACGAAAGTAGAGTGTCATAGTGTCTCCCTCGTCAACATCACACTATTACAATGGTATACAATGTGTAATTTCATATTTTACAGTACAACAAAATTACTTAATCATTTTCAATTAAAGTTTTATAATATAAATCCATCATACACTCACTATTCACTGTTAGATCCACCTCTGACTGTTCATGTTATCAGCTCCACTGATCATATAGATGGAGTTTGTAATACTACTTTCTGTAGTCCATCTAGTTCTTTACATTATTTCTTAGTCTGCTATACTCCAACACAGTAGGAATTATTTTGGTGGTGGATGAGTCTCAGTACTGCAGTGTTATTAATGTTACTGTTAGTGGTGTGTTCATTTACGTTATATTTACACATATTTAACATAGTACCTCGTTGCTTTAGCTTGTCAGAGTCCCCACCTCTTGTCACTGCACCTCCTAGCATGTTTAGACTGTGGAGATGCATAAAAACTTTGATGAGTTTTATAAAATCAATGAACTAAAATTATCAAGTAATAATACTAATACATTTAACAGCTGAAGTTTACTACAAATAATAAACTGGTCTTTAATCTAAATCTGATTTTCACTTCAGCAAGTTCCACCTGCAGTCTCCTGTTTCAGGCATTTTTTTTGTTTTTAACAAGTGACTTAACTTTTTTTTTTTTTTTTACAAGACTGTCTACTTCATATTTTGATTAAAATCTTAAATAAAGCTACTCTGGTGACTGGACAAAGCTGCTTCCACACAAGAATACTGTAGGTTTGGTAAATAAATGACTAAAAAAAGCCTGGCATTCTTCTTTTGCCGCCACAAGGTGGCAAGCAAACATAAAAGGCCACCACAAGCTGCTTCTTCAATGTGCCAGTATAAACATGACTCTTAGAATAAGCAACTGATTCGGACATTTCTAAATAGAGGGATATGTAGTGGAACATGGGGTGACTGAAAGATGTCCAACAAGTCTGTACAAACAACAATCCCTAAAAGTTATAACTTGGGAGAATTTGTGTCCAAACCAAAACAGCTCAAAAATACACACACTGCTTACACACCACCACAAAGCACCGATTTATGGCCTTGGGACGCAGACACACAGCAAAATGATTGGCTGAATCCCAATTTCAAAAAGCACGCAGGCCCCAAAGGGAATAACAGACTGGTGCGAAATGCCACACAGATCCACTTATTGTTTCAGCTGCCTAATTCAGCAAATTTGTTGATTTATTTTTGCAAATATGTATAAAAGGGTGCAGGAGAAACAGAACACATCCACTGAAAACCTGAATTTAGTTTTATCACAATGAGTTTGACAGTGAGCAAGGTTTCAGTTTCCCTTCACAAAAACAGCACTTTGTAAAGCAGCGACCCTCCACAGAAGCCTAGAGCCCTCAGCTGTCTGAACCAATTGTACTAAATATTAAAAGAATTGTCATATCATAGAGTATTCTCATAGAGGATAACTATTGTAGAATGCCCTGTTGTGCTCAGTTGCAAATAAGATGCTTATAGTTTACAACATTGGTTCCTAAAGTTTGGATGAAATATTTTTTGACTTGTGTACTTTTGACACACAGGACTATTGCGTCCCGCTTCTAAAATTTTACATCATATGTAATTTCTACAAAACACAATGTGAGCACCTTAACAGGGGAGTTACTAAAAGTGAGTTGCATCATGTATCATCATCAACAGCATTCAGTACTTTAAACATACGTCTCAGAACACACGACACACCCGCAACATGACACGCCTACACAACACACTCACTATATGACACGCCTACACAACACACTCACTATATGACACGCCCACACAACACACTTACTATATGACACGCCTACACAACACACACTATATGACGCCTACACAACACACCCGCAACATGACACGCCTACACAACCCACACACTATAGTCACGCCTAGACAACACACACACTATATGACATGCCTACACAAAACACCCGCAACATGACCCGCCTAAACAACACACTCACTATATGACACGCCTACACAACACACTCACTATATGACACGCCTACACAACACACTCACTATATGACACGCCTACACAACACACTCACTATATGACACGCCTACACAACACACTCACTATATGACACGCCTACACAACACACCCGCAACATAACACGCCTACACAACACACTCACTATATGACACGCCTACACAACACACTCACTATATGACACGCCTACACAACACACTCACTATATGACACGCCTACACAACACACTCACTATATGACACGCCTACACAACACACTCACTATATGACACGCCTACACAACACACTCACTATATGACACGCCTACACAACACACTCACTATATGACACGCCTACACAACACACCCGCAACATAACACGCCTACACAACACACTCACTATATGACACGCCTACACAACACACTCACTATATGACACGCCTACACAACACACTCACTATATGACACGCCTACACAACACACTCACTATATGACACGCCTACACAACACACTCACTATATGACACGCCTACACAACACACTCACTATATGACACGCCTACACAACACACACTATATGACATGCCTAGACAACACACACACTATATGACACGCCTAGACAACACACACTATGACACGCCTACACAACACACTCACTATATGACACGCCTACACAACACACACTATGACACGCCTACACAACACACTCACTATATGACACGCCTACACAACACACTCACTATATGACACGCCTACACAACACACTCACTATATGACACGCCTAGACAACACACTCACTATATGACACGCCTACACAACACACACACTATATGACACGCCTACAAAACACACTCACTATATGACACGCCTACACAACACATTCACTATATGACATGCCTACACAACACACACACTATGACACGCCTACACAACACACTCACTATATGACACGCCTACACAACACACACTATGACACGCCTACACAACACACCCGCAACATGACACACCTACACAACACACTCACTATATGACACGCCTACACAACACACTCACTATATGACACGCCTACACAACACACTCACTATATGACACGCCTACACAACACACTCACTATATGACACGCCTACACAACACACTCACTATATGACACGCCTAGACAACACACACTATGACACGCCTACAAAACACACTCACTAGATGACACGCCTACACAACACACCCGCAACATGACACGCCTACAAAACACACTCACTATATGACACGCCTAGACAACACACACACTATATGACACACCTACACAACACACACTATATGACACGCCTGCACAACACACACTATGACACGCCTACACAACACACACACTATAAGACACGCCTACACAACACACCCGCAACATGACACGCCTACACAACACACACACTATATGACACACCTACACAACACACCCGCAACATAACACGCCTACACAACACTCACTATATGACACGCCTACACAACACACACTATATGACACGCCTACACAACACACTCACTATATGACACGCCTACACAACACACTCACTATATGACACGCCTAGACAACACACTCACTATATGACACGCCTACACAACACACACACTATATGACATGCCTAGACAACACACACACTATGACACGCCTACACAACACACTAACTATATGACACGCCTACACAACACACACTATGACACGCCTACACAACACATTCACTATATGACACGCCTACACAACACACTCACTATATGACACGCCTACACAACACACTCACTATATGACACGCCTAGACAACACACACTATGACACGCCTACACAACACACTCACTAGATGACACGCCTACACAACACACCCGCAACATGACACGCCTACAAAACACACTCACTATATGACACGCCTAGACAACACACACACTATATGACACACCTACACAACACACACTATATGACACGCCTGCACAACACACACTATGACACGCCTACACAACACACACACTATAAGACACGCCTACACAACACACCCGCAACATAACACGCCTACACAACACTCACTATATGACACGCCTACACAACACACACACTATATGACACGCCTACACAACACACTCACTATATGACACGCCCACACAACACACTCACTATATGACACGCCTACACAACACACACACTATATGACACGCCTACACAACACACTCACTATATGACACGCCTACACAACACACTCACTATATGACACGCCTACACAACACACACTATATGACACGCATACACAACACACACACTATATGACACGCCTACATAACACACTCACTATATGACACGCCTAGACAACACACACTATGACACGCCTACACAACACACCCACAACATGACACGCCTACACAACGCACTCACTATGACATGCCTGCACAACACAGCCGCAACATGACACGCCTACACAACACACACTATAGGACACGCCTACACAACACACTTACTATATGACACGCCTACACAACACACTTACTATATGACCACGCCTACACAACACACCCGCAACATGACACACCTACACAACACAGCCTAAACATGACACGCCTACGCAACACACACACTATATGACACGCCTACACAACACAGCCGAAACATGACACGCCTACGCAACACACTCACTATATGACACGCCTACGCAACACACTCACTATATGACACGCCTACACAACACACTCACTATATGACACGCCTACACAACACACACACTATATGACACGCCTAGAAAACACGCAACATGACACGCCTACAAAACACACTCACTATATGACACGCCTAGACAACACACACACTATATGACACGCCTGAACAACACACACTATGACACGCCTACACAACACACACACTATAAGACACGCCTACACAACACACCCGCAACATGACACGCCTACACAACACACACACTATGACACGCCTAGACAACACACTCACTATATGACACGCCTAGACAACACACTCACTATATGACACGCCTACACAACACACACACTATATGACATGCCTAGACAACACACACACTATATGACACGCCTAGACAACACACACTATGACACGCCTACACAACACACTAACTATATGACACGCCTACACAACACACACACTATGACACGCCTACACAACACATTCACTATATGACACGCCTACACAACACACTCACTATATGACACGCCTACACAACACACTCACTATATGACACGCCTAGACAACACACACTATGACACGCCTACACAACACACTCACTAGATGACACGCCTACACAACACACCCGCAACATGACACGCCTACAAAACACACTCACTATATGACACGCCTAGACAACACACACACTATATGACACACCTACACAACACACACTATATGACACGCCTGCACAACACACACTATGACACGCCTACACAACACACACACTATAAGACACGCCTACACAACACACCCGCAACATAACACGCCTACACAACACTCACTATATGACACGCCTACACAACACACACACTATATGACACGCCCACACAACACACTCACTATATGACACGCCCACACAACACACTCACTATATGACACGCCTACACAACACACACACTATATGACACGCCTACACAACACACTCACTATATGACACGCCTACACAACACACTCACTATATGACACGCCTACACAACACACACTATATGACACGCATACACAACACACACACTATATGACACGCCTACATAACACACTCACTATATGACACGCCTAGACAACACACACTATGACACGCCTACACAACACACCCACAACATGACACGCCTACACAACGCACTCACTATGACATGCCTGCACAACACAGCCGCAACATGACACGCCTACACAACACACACTATAGGACACGCCTACACAACACACTTACTATATGACACGCCTACACAACACACTTACTATATGACACGCCTACACAACACACCCGCAACATGACACACCTACACAACACAGCCTAAACATGACACGCCTACGCAACACACACACTATATGACACGCCTACACAACACAGCCGAAACATGACACGCCTACGCAACACACTCACTATATGACACGCCTACGCAACACACTCACTATATGACACGCCTACACAACACACTCACTATATGACACGCCTACACAACACACACACTATATGACACGCCTAGAAAACACGCAACATGACACGCCTACAAAACACACTCACTATATGACACGCCTAGACAACACACACACTATATGACACGCCTGAACAACACACACTATGACACGCCTACACAACACACACACTATAAGACACGCCTACACAACACACCCGCAACATGACACGCCTACACAACACACACACTATGACACGCCTAGACAACACACTCACTATATGACACGCCTAGACAACACACTCACTATATGACACGCCTACACAACACACACACTATATGACATGCCTAGACAACACACACACTATATGACACGCCTAGACAACACACACTATGACACGCCTACACAACACACTAACTATATGACACGCCTACACAACACACACTATGACACGCCTACACAACACATTCACTATATGACACGCCTACACAACACACTCACTATATGACACGCCTACACAACACACTCACTATATGACACGCCTAGACAACACACACTATGACACGCCTACACAACACACCCACAACATGACACGCCTACACAACGCACTCACTATGACATGCCTGCACAACACAGCCGCAACATGACACGCCTACACAACACACACTATAGGACACGCCTACACAACACACTTACTATATGACACGCCTACACAACACACTTACTATATGACACGCCTACACAACACACCCGCAACATGACACACCTACACAACACAGCCTAAACATGACACGCCTACGCAACACACACACTATATGACACGCCTACACAACACAGCCGAAACATGACACGCCTACGCAACACACTCACTATATGACACGCCTACGCAACACACTCACTATATGACACGCCTACACAACACACTCACTATATGACACGCCTACACAACACACACACTATATGACACGCCTAGAAAACACGCAACATGACACGCCTACAAAACACACTCACTATATGACACGCCTAGACAACACACACACTATATGACACGCCTGAACAACACACACTATGACACGCCTACACAACACACACACTATAAGACACGCCTACACAACACACCCGCAACATGACACGCCTACACAACACACACACTATGACACGCCTAGACAACACACTCACTATATGACACGCCTAGACAACACACTCACTATATGACACGCCTACACAACACACACACTATATGACATGCCTAGACAACACACACACTATATGACACGCCTAGACAACACACACTATGACACGCCTACACAACACACTAACTATATGACACGCCTACACAACACACACTATGACACGCCTACACAACACATTCACTATATGACAGCCTACACAACACACTCACTATATGACACGCCTACACAACACACTCACTATATGACACGCCTAGACAACACACACTATGACACGCCTACACAACACACTCACTAGATGACACGCCTACACAACACACCCGCAACATGACACGCCTACAAAACACACTCACTATATGACACGCCTAGACAACACACACACTATATGACACACCTACACAACACACACTATATGACACGCCTGCACACACACACTATGACACGCCTACACAACACACACACTATAAGACACGCCTACACAACACACCCGCAACATAACACGCCTACACAACACTCACTATATGACACGCCTACACAACACACACACTATATGACACGCCTACACAACACACTCACTATATGACACGCCCACACAACACACTCACTATATGACACGCCTACACAACACACACACTATATGACACGCCTACACAACACACTCACTATATGACACGCCTACACAACACACTCACTATATGACACGCCTACACAACACACACTATATGACACGCATACACAACACACACACTATATGACACGCCTACATAACACACTCACTATATGACACGCCTAGACAACACACACTATGACACGCCTACACAACACACCCACAACATGACACGCCTACACAACGCACTCACTATGACATGCCTGCACAACACAGCCGCAACATGACACGCCTACACAACACACACTATAGGACACGCCTACACAACACACTTACTATATGACACGCCTACACAACACACTTACTATATGACACGCCTACACAACACACCCGCAACATGACACACCTACACAACACAGCCTAAACATGACACGCCTACGCAACACACACACTATATGACACGCCTACACAACACAGCCGAAACATGACACGCCTACGCAACACACTCACTATATGACACGCCTACGCAACACACTCACTATATGACACGCCTACACACACACTCACTATATGACACGCCTACACAACACACACACTATATGACACGCCTAGAAAACACGCAACATGACACGCCTACAAAACACACTCACTATATGACACGCCTAGACAACACACACACTATATGACACGCCTGAACAACACACACTATGACACGCCTACACAACACACACACTATAAGACACGCCTACACAACACACCCGCAACATGACACGCCTACACAACACACACACTATGACACGCCTAGACAACACACTCACTATATGACACGCCTAGACAACACACTCACTATATGACACGCCTACACAACACACACACTATATGACATGCCTAGACAACACACACACTATATGACACGCCTAGACAACACACACTATGACACGCCTACACAACACACTAACTATATGACACGCCTACACAACACACTCACTATATGACACGCCTACACAACACACTCACTATATGACACGCCTAGACAACACACACACTATATGACACGCCTAGACAACACACACTATGACACGCCTACACAACACACTAACTATATGACACGCCTACACAACACATTCACTATATGACACGCCTACACAACACACTCACTATATGACACGCCTACACAACACACTCACTATATGACACGCCTAGACAACACACACTATGACACGCCTACACAACACACTCACTATATGACACGCCTACACAACACACCCGCAACATGACACGCCTACAAAACACACTCACTATATGACACGCCTAGACAACACACACACTATATGACACACCTACACAACACACACTATATGACACGCCTGCACAACACACACTATGACACGCCTACACAACACACACACTATAAGACACGCCTACACAACACACCCGCAACATAACACACACAACACTCACTATATGACACGCCTACACAACACACACACTATATGACACGCCTACACAACACACTCACTATATGACACGCCCACACAACACACTCACTATATGACACGCCTACACAACACACACACTATATGACACGCCTACACAACACACTCACTATATGACACGCCTACACAACACACTACACACGCCTACACAACACACACTATATGACACGCCTACACAACACACACACACTATATGACACGCCTACATAACACACTCACTATATGACACGCCTAGACAACACACACTATGACACGCCTACACAACACACCCACAACATGACACGCCTACACAACGCACTCACTATGACATGCCTGCACAACACAGCCGCAACATGACACGCCTACACAACACACACTATAGGACACGCCTACACAACACACACTATATGACACGCCTACACAACACACTTACTATATGACACGCCTACACAACACACCCGCAACATGACACACCTACACAACACAGCCTAAACATGACACGCCTACGCAACACACACACTATATGACACGCCTACACAACACAGCCGAAACATGACACGCCTACGCAACACACTCACTATATGACACGCCTACGCAACACACTCACTATATGACACGCCTACACAACACACTCACTATATGACACGCCTACACAACACACACACTATATGACACGCCTAGACAACACACACTATGACACGCCTACACAACACACACACTATAAGACACGCCTACACAACACACCCGCAACATGACACGCCTACACAACACACACACTATGACACGCCTAGACAACACACTCACTATATGACACACCTACACAACACACCCGCAACATAACACGCCTACACAACACACTCACTATATGACACGCCTACACAACACAGCCGAAACATGACACGCCTACACAACACACACACTATATGACACGCCTACACAACACACTCACTATATGACACGCCTACACAACACACACACTATATGACACGCCTAGAAAACACACACTATGACACGCCTACACAACACACTCACTAGATGACACGCCTACACAACACACCCGCAACATGACACGCCTACAAAACACACTCACTATATGACACGCCTAGACAACACACACACTATATGACACGCCTGCACAACACACACTATGACACGCCTACACAACACACACACTATAAGACACGCCTACACAACACACCCGCAACATGACACGCCTACACAACACACACACTATGACACGCCTAGACAACACACTCACTATATGACACACCTACACAACACACCCGCAACATAACACGCCTACACAACACACTCACTATATGACACGCCTACACAACACAGCCGAAACATGACACGCCTACACAACACACACACTATATGACACGCCTACACAACACACACTATATGACATGCCTACACAACACACTTACTATGACACGCCTACACAACACACACACTATGACACGCCTAGACAACACACTCACTATATGACACGCCTGCACAACACACTCACTATATGACACGCCTACACAACACACTCACTATATGACACGCCTACACAACACACTCACTATATGACACGCCTACACAACACACACACTATATGACACGCCTACACAACACACTCACTATATGACACGCCTAGACAACACACACTATGACACGCCTACACAACACCCGCAACATGACACGCCTACAAAACACACTCACTATATGACACGCCTACACAACACACCCGCAACATGACACGCCTACAAAACACACTCACTATATGACACGCCTAGACAACACACACACTATATGACACGCCTACACACACACACACTATGACACACAACACACACTATGACACGCCTACACAACACACACACTATAAGACACGCCTACACAACACACCCACAACATGACACGCCTACACAACACACACACTGACACACCTACACAACACACCCACTATATGACACGCCTACACAACACTCACTATATGACACGCCTACACAACACACACACTATATGACACGCCTACACAACACACTCACATATGACACGCCTACACGACACACTCACTATATGACACGCCTACACAACACACACACTATATGACACGCCTACACAACACACTCACTATATGACACGCCTACACACCCCGCAACATACACACAAAACACACTCACTATATGACACGCCTACACAACACACTCACTATATGACACGCCTACACAACACACACACTATATGACACGCCTACACAACACACTCACTATATGACACGCCTACACAACACACTCACTATATGACACGCCTACACAACACACACACTATATGACACACCTACACAACACACTCACTATATGACACGCCTACACAACACACCCGCAACATAACACGCCTACACAACACACACACTATATGACACACCTACACAACACACTCACTATATGACACACCTACACAACACACACACTATATGACACACCTACACAACACACTCACTATATGACACACCTACACAACACACTCACTATATGACACGCCTACACAACACACTCACTATATGACACCATTGTTAAGTGTATAGGTTTCAGCTAAATGTGTCCTGAAAGAGTGCATGTTAAATCTCTATTCACCTGAAATTTGACCTTTCCCAGGGAGATGATCTTTCTTTTTAAGAGAATTTGTTTTAAACAATGTCACACAAACAAAAAGAGATAAACGAACAACTTAAGTAGTAAATTTGTTATTTGTACTAATAACAACAGCATCCATCTTCTCCATCCACGTTACATCAGAACTTCAATAAGTATGACTTTTACATTTCACATTCTCCGAGTATGATATTAATTTAGAGCATAAAAATGAATAAAACATTTAATAAGACATCTCAGACAGGCTAAATTCAACATCAACAATGATTTGCTTGGACGACGTGATCTTGGTTCCTCCTGTGTTGGAAGTTGTTGCAGCTGCTCACGCCTATCTTGGGGGTGCTTGAGAGCGCGGGGCCCCCCGGTGGGAGCTTGCTTCAGTACAGTCTTACTCCTCCACCTACGATGCTGGCATGTACCCAAGTGGTTCTTCTCATCAGATAAACTGCAGTTTGGATTCAGTCGCACCATGCATGTTCATCTCACCTCATACCGCCTACTCTCTGTAATTGGATAATACATAAGCATTAGTAATCTTCATCATTGCACATTCTCTATTTTTAACAAATTTACACCATGGCTCCATCTAGAATGCTGTAGGAAAAAGAATCAGATAAATGACTCTGAATGCAAAGCACACAAGTTTAACACACTTTCTCCGGTTAAATGTAAGCTTTGATGCACTGCTTTCTAAAAAGAGTGGAAAAAAATATTTATTAATGTGTTAAGAACATGTACAAACATATCAAAGCATGTTTAGAAGTATGCTGAAGTAATACATTTAACCATTTGCATCATAAATGTATTGACACCCAGAACTTTAGAAAACCAAAGAAAGTTTTTAAAAGGTCTTCGTCCTGTCAGTCAGTCAGTGGTTACAGTCATGGGGTACCCCGTTTATAAAATGAAAATGGTGCACCATATAATGAGAACACATTTAGGACCAGACATTTTGTTTTGCTCATTGAGCACTTGAGATGATTCGGAGAGAAAGTATATGACCTCAAAACTATTTTTTATGCAGCTGAATAATAATGTCTATGTTTAGGAATGTCAGAAGATAAGATTATCAAAATTCACTTACCATTTTAACTTAATCTCAATGCAAACCTGATAAACCAGCAAAATATACCTTCTGATCTTTGCCTTTTCTGAAGAATTTCACAAAATCCATCAAATCCCTGCAAACACTCAATACAAGAAATACTATGTTAAACTGAAACAAGTACATCAGTGCAAAGTGTAGATTTGGAGAAAATGTCTCTGTAACTAAAATTCATTTTATAACTTTTGTTGTAAATTACATGTTGGTCCAAAAATCCATCCCTTGTCCATCAGGAAGCTGCAAATTCCAAATTGAGGTGTAAATCACACTGCTTCAAAGCTGTTCTCTTATTAGTTTTACAGATTGAAAAATGAATTATTTTCAGATACACCTGCACGGTCAACACCACAACAATGTCTGTACATCCCTCTCCCTCACTCACTGGCTCACGCTCCTGGTATCTCCAACACTCACTGCAAACAGAAAAAAGAGACAATCATTTAAATACACAAGCTGGTTTTGTAACTCCGCCTCCTATTCACAAAAAACAATTGATCAAACCATCACACTACAGAAGGGTCTCCAGTTTTTCCAGATGTTCTGCAGTGAGTGCTGCATCATCGGTCATCAATACTTCATCACGTTTCTTCCAGCAATCTTGAATCCTCCATCATCTTCCTCCAATCCTGGGTCTTCAATCTTCGGATGACATGTCGATACCATCAATACTTCACATTTCTTCCAGCAATCTTTAATCCTCCATCATCTTCCTCCAATCCCGAGGCTCTCCTTAAATCTTCGGATACCATCAATACTTCTTTACATTTTTTCCAGCAATCTTGAATTCTCCATCATCTTCCTCCAATCCTGGGTCTTCAATCTTCGGATGACATGTCGATACCATCAATACTTCACATTTCTTCCAGCAATCTTGAATCCTCCATCATCTTCCTCCAAACCGGGGTCTCTCCTTAAATCTTCGGATACCATCAATACTTCTTCATGTTTCTTCCCCCAATCTTGAATCCTCCATCATCTTCCTCCAGTCCCGGGTGTTAAAACTTCGGATATCATGTCGATACCATCAATACTTCTTCACATTTCTTCCAGCAATCTTGAATCCTCCATCATCTTCCTCCAATCCCGGGTCTCTCCTTAAATCTTTGTCAAAGTGAACTCGGTGTGTTTGTCCATCTTTAGTCGTGACTGTACAGATTGAATAATGAATTATTTTCAGATACACCTGCACAGTCAACACCACAACAATGTCTGTACATCCCTCTCCCTCACTCAGTGGCCCACGCTCCTGGTATCTCCAAAACTCACTGCAAACAGAAAAAAGAGACAATCATTTAAATACACAAGCTGGTTTTGTAACTCTGCCTCCTATTCACAAACAACAATTGATCAAACCATCACACTACAGAAGGGTCTGCAGTTCTTCCAGATGTTCTGCAATGAGTGCTGCATCATCGGTCATCAATACTTCTTCATGTTTCTTCCAGCAATCTTGAATCCTCCATCATCTTTCTCCAATCCCGGGTCTTCAATCTTCGGATGACATGTCGATACCATCAATACTTCTTCACATTTCTTCCAGCAATCTTTAATCCTCCATCATCTTCCTCCAAACCGGGGTCTCTCCTTAAATCTTCGGATACCATCAATACTTCTTTACATTTCTTCCCCCAATCTTGAATCCTCCATCATCTTCCTCCAATCCCAGGTCTCTCCTTAAATCTTCGGATGACATGTCGATACTTCATGTTTCTTCCAGCAATCTTGAATCCTCCATCATCTTCCTCCAATCCCGGGTCTCTCCTTAAATCTTCGGATTACATGTCGATCGGGTGCGGAGACAGAATGCCGTCTTGTCTCACTCCTTTGTCAAAGTGATCTCGGGCCGTTTGTCCATTTTCAGTCATGACTGTTCCGGGTCTCTCCTTAAATCTTCGGATGACATGTCGATACTATCAATTTCCATCTTCATCTTCACCAGTTTGACTTTTCCAAGTCCACGCCGTCCGATTCGATCTCCTTTCTTCTCATCTCCAACTTACCATAAAATGTGTGGCGCAAATAAATTGATCACAGGGGTGATTGTGAATGGGAGGTGGAGTCAGGAAACCAGAACAGGTAAAGGACACACCTGAAGGGATGTCTTTTCGTGGTGTCTTCTGTCTGTTGGCAGTGAATGGTGGAGATATGTAGAGCCGGAGCTGCTGAGTGAAGGAGAACGACGGACGGATGCTGCTGTGGTGTCGTCGGTGGATGTGTATTTGGTCTAAACAGACATTTTTCTAACTGCAGAATTAAACTAAATTGGTCAAAAAGGTGAATGATAAACATGGTGGCATTAAACCCAGTGTTGCGGTCGAGATTAGCCTGTCCGACATGTTCCTCATTGAGAGGTCACATCAGGGAAAAAAAACCCAGATGTGAAGTGTTGAAATATTCAGCGTGTAAATGTCTCGCAATGAAAATCCCTAGCACGCAAAGGACCAAGTCCCAGGCTCTGCCAATGCTGCCCACAGATGAGGGGCAGCTATTCCAATGCAAGTTGAGATACACACTGAGAGAGGGTTGTTTTGTGGGAAAAGTCCCAAAGCAAACCCATGCTCCAGTCCCAGCCCTCCACAACCCCCCAATGTCAGGACAGTCTCAGTTGGTAGTGCAACAATTACCAGCTGCCAAAAAGCTGGAGAACTCGATTCTCCAGGTGGGACATAGTACGGCATGTTGGTGGAACCCCTAAGCAGAGCAAGAGGTGGCTCCATGAACTGTTTTTTGGTGATTTCAGCTGACCGATTGTTTTGGTCAACAAGTTTGAGGACGCAGTGCTGGCTGGTGTTGGTGGATTGCGAAGTCGGAGACATTATTGAAATCTTGATGCTGAAGTTCATTTTGTTTTCAAAGGCAGCTGGCATATGCACACCGAATTGGGTTTGTTACCACTTTGTTTATCACACTTCTTTTTGCTTTTTTTTGTTTTAAAGATTGAAAATTGACCTTATATTTCAAATACACCTGCACGGTCAACACCACAACAATGTCTGTACATCCCTCTCCCTCACTCAGCGGACCACGCTCCTGGTATCTCCAACACTCACTGCAAACAGAAAAAAGAGACAATCATTTAAATACACAAACTGGTTTTGTAACTCTGGCTCCTATTCACAAACAACAATTGATCAAACCATCACTCTACAGAAGGGCCTCCAGTTCTTCCAGATTTTCTGCAGTGAGTGCTGCATCATCGGTCATCAATACTTCCTCATGTTTCTTACAGCAATCTTGAATCCTCCATCATCTTCCTCCAAACCGGGGTCTCTCCTTAAATCTTCGGATACCATCAATACTTCTTCATGTTTCTTCCAGCAATCTTGAATCCTCCATCATCTTCCTCCAATCCCGGGTCTCTCCTTAAATCGTTGTCAAAGTGAACTCGGTCTGTTTGTCCATCTTCAGTCATAACTGTACAGATTGAAAAATTTATTATTTTCAGATACACCAGCACAGTCAACACCACAACAATATCTGTACATCCCTCTCCCTCACTCAGCGGCCCACTGGAGATACCATCCTGGTATCTCCAACACTTACTGCAAACAGAAAAAAGAGACAATCATTTAAATACACAAGCAGGTTTTGTAACTCTGCCTCCTATTCACAAACAACAACTGATCAAATCATCACACTACAGAAGGGTCTCCAGTTCTTCCAGATGTTCTGCAGTGAGTGCTGCATCATTGGTCATCAATATGTCTTCAGGTTTTTTCCAGCAATCTTGAATCCTCCATCATCTTCCTCCAATCCTGGGTCTTCAATCTTCGGATGACATGTCGATACCATCAAAACTTCTTCATGTTTCTTCCAGCAATCTTGAATCCTCCATCATCTTCCTCCAATCCCGAGTCTCTCCTTAAATCTTCGGATACCATCAAAACTTCTTTACATTTCTTCCAGCAATCTTGAATCCTCCATCATCTTCCTCCAATCCCGGGTCTCTCCTTAAATCTTCGGATGACATGTCGATACTTCGTCATGTTTCTTCCAGCAATCTTGAATCCTCCATCATCTTCCTCCAATCCTGGGTCTTCAATCTTCGGATGACATGTCGATACTTCATGTTTCTTCCAGCAATCTTGAATCCTCCATCATCTTCCTCCAATCCCGGGTCTTCAATCTTCGGATGACATGTCGATACTTCATCATGTTTCTTCCAGCAATCTTGAATCCTCCATCATCTTCCTCCAAACCGGGGTCTCTCCTTAAATCTTCGGATACCATCAATACTTCTTCACATTTCTTCCCCCAACCTTGAATCCTCTATCATCGTCCACCAGATCAGGGTCTTCAATCTTCGGATGACATGTCGATACCATCAATACTTCATCATGTTTCTTCCAGCAATCTTGAATCCTCCATCATCTTCCTCCAGTCCCGGGTCTTTCCTTAAATCTTCAGATACCATCAATACTTCTTCATGTTTCTTACAGCAATCTTGAATCCTCCATCATCTTCCTCCAATCCCGGGTCTTTCCTTAAATCTTCGGATACCATCAATACTTCTTCATGTTTCTTCCAGCAATCTTGAATCCTCCATCATCTTCCTCCAATCCCGGGTCTTTCCTTAAATCTTCAGATACCATCAATACTTCTTTATGTTTCTTCCAGCAATCTTGAATCCTCCATCATCTTCCTCCAATCCCGGGTCTCTCCTTAAATCTTTGTCAAAGTGAACTCGGTCTGTTTGTCCATCTTCAGTCATAACTGTACAGATTGAAAAATTTATTATTTTCAGATACACCAGCACAGTCAACACCACAACAATATCTGTACATCCCTCTCCCTCACTCAGCGGCCCACTGGAGATACCATCCTGGTATCTCCAACACTTACTGCAAACAGAAAAAAGAGACAATCATTTAAATACACAAGCTGATTTTGTAACTCTGCCTCCTATTCACAAACAACAATTGATCAAACCATCACACTACAGAAGGGTCTCCAGTTCTTCCAGATGTTCTGCAGTGAGTGCTGCATCATTGGTCATCAATATGTCTTCAGGTTTCTTCCAGCAATCTTGAATCCTCCATCATCTTCCTCCAATCCCGAGTCTCTCCTTAAATCTTCGGATACCATCAAAACTTCTTTACATTTCTTCCAGCAATCTTGAATCCTCCATCATCTTCCTCCAATCCCGAGTCTCTCCTTAAATCTTCGGATACCATCAATATTTCTACATTTCTTCCAGCAATCTTGAATCCTCCATCATCTTCCTCCAATCCCGGGTCTCTCCTTAAATCTTCGGATGACATGTCGATACTTCTTCATGTTTCTTCCAGCAATCTTGAATCCTCCATCATCTTCCTCCAATCCTGGGTCTTCAATCTTCGGATGACATGTCGATACTTCATGATTCTTCCAGCAATCTTGAATCCTCCATCATCTTCCTCAAATCCCGGGTCTTCAATCTTCGGATGACATGTCGATACTTCATCATGTTTCTTCCAGCAATCTTGAATCCTCCATCATCTTCCTCCAGTCCGGGGTCTCTCCTTAAATCGTCGGATACCATCAATACTTCTTCACATTTCTTCCCCCAATCTTGAATCCTCTATCATCGTCCTCCAGATCAGGGTCTTCAATCTTCAGATGACATGTCGAAACCATCAACACTTCTTCATGTTTCTTCCAGCAATCTTGAATCCTCCATCATCTTCCTCCAAACCGGGGTCTCTCCTTAAATCTTCGGATGACATGTCGATACTTCTTCATGTTTCTTCCAGCCAATCTTGAATCCTCCATCATCGTCCTCCAGATCCTTGGGTCTCTTCAATCTTCGGATGACATGTCGATACCATCATACTTCATCATGATTTCTTCCAGCAATCTTGAATCCTCCATCATCTGTCTCAAATCCCGGGTCTTTCTTAAATCTTCGGATGACCATGTAATACTTCTCAATCCCATGTTTCTCCAGCAATCTTGAATCCTCCATCATCTTCCTCCAGTCCCGGGTCTCTCCTTAAATCTTTGTCGGAACTAACCATCAGTCGTACTTCTTCAAAAATTTTCTTCCCCCAGCCACAGTCACCACACAACAATTGACATCCCTCTCCCTCATCATCGGCCCTCCACTGGAGATCAGGGTCTTCAATCTTCAAATGAAAACATGAAAAAAGAGACCATCAACACACAAGCTCTTCATGTAAACTTGCTCAGATTCCAACAAAAAAGAGACAATCATGGTGAAGTCACAAGCCATCATCTTCACTCCAATTGATCACCATCGGGGGTCTCCTCAGTCCTTCCAATGTTCGGTGACGTGCTACATCATCATCAATACTGATCTTACAGACATTTCTTTTCCCACCAATCTTGAATCCTCCATCATCCGTCCTCCAATCCCGGGTCTTCCTTAATCTTAAGGATGCTGACAGTCGGGGGGGGGTACCATCAATACTTCTTCATGTTTCTTCCAGCAATCTGAATCCTCCATCATTCTTTCCTCCAATCCCGGGGTCTTTCCTTAAATCTTCAGATACCATCAATAATTCTCATGTTTCTTCCAGCAATCTTGAATCCTCCATCATCTTCCTCCAATCCCAGGTTCTCCTCCTTAAATCTTTGTCAAAGTTGAACTCGATCTGTTTGTCACATCTTCAGTCTTTTTGTAATACTCGGATGAAGTGTACAGACTGAAAAAATTTTTATTTTCAGATACACCAGCACAGCTCAAATCCCCACAACACTGTCTGTACAAACGGGTCTCCCTCAAATCTCGGCGGCCCACTGAAAGAGATACCATCCTGGTATCTCCAACACGTCACTTTGCAAACAGAAAAAGTGAAGAGACAATCATTTAAAATACACAAAGAGCTGGTTTTTGTAACTCTGGCCTCCTATTCAAAAACAAACAATTGACAAACCAGGTACACTACTAGATAGGGTCTCCAGTTCTTCCAAGTTATGCAGTGAGTGCGACATCATCTGTCATCAACACGTCTTCACGGTTCTTCAAGCCAATCTTGGATAATCCTCCATCATCGTCCTCCAAATCCCGGAGTTTCTCCTTAAATCTTCCAGTAACCAAGCAATGTCTTCTTCACATTTCTTCCAGGAATCTTGGAAACCTACATCATCTCTCCAATCCGGGGTCTCTAAATCTTCAGTGACATGTCAATACTGTCAAACACTTCTTCACATTTGCGTCCATCACTTAAATCCTCTATCATCTCCTCCATCCAATGTCTTTATTAAAATTTCCGATGGACATGTGCTACCATCAATACGTCACATTTCTTCCAGCAATCTTGAATCCTCGGATGACGTGTCAATACTGTCAATACTTCCTCATGTTTCTTACAGCAATCTTGAATCCTCCATCATTTTCCTCCAAACCGGGGTGCTCTCCGTAAATCTTCGGCTACCATGATACTCTCTCAGTTTATTCCCCAAAGCTTGAACCTCCACATCTTCCTCCAGTCCCAGTCTTAAAACTTCGGCTATAATGTCGAAAACCACAACACGCTCTTCACGTTTCTTACAGCAATCCTGAATCCGCAATCATCTTCTCCAATCCCGGGTCTCTCCTTTAAATCTTCTGGAGGGGACATGTCGACACTATCAAATACTTCATGTTTCTTCCAGCAATCTGGAATACTCCATCATCTTTCTCCAAATCCCGGGGTCTCTCTTAAATCTTTCAGAGACCATGTCGATGACTTCACGGTTTCTTCCATCAATACGTGAATTCATGTTTCTCTTTCCCTCCAATCCCGGGTCTTCAATCTCCGGATGACATGCGATACTATAAAACTTCGGGTTTCTTCCAGCAATCTTGATCCTCCATCATCTTTCCTCCCAATCCCGGTCTCTCTTAACTTCCAGATGACAGCGATACTATCAGATACTTCATGTTTCTTCCAGCAATCTGAATCCTCCATCATCTTCCTCCAATCCCGGCGGTCTTCCTTAACTCTTCAGATACCATCAATTATTCACATTTATTTCCAGCAATCTGAATCCTCCATTTTCTTTCTCCAAACCGGGGG
>JAFMOC010001268.1:0-28045 GCA_019802505.1 Corydoras sp. C115 | reverse complement strand
TAAATCTCTTGGGTACCCAGTGGTGTACTGCTCTAAAAAATACAGTCGGTCTCTGCTGTTTTTTGTTCTACTCTCTACACCATGTTCAAACGCTCTCATGAAGCGTATGTAATCCAAAGGATCTCCCTTGAATGTGGGAATGTTCTGGGGTGGTAAAGAAGAGAGTCTTTGCTGCTGTACCAAGCATTCTGTAATCTCATTCTGCCGCTGCATCACAGTACATAGAGTCTGAGTATTTACTGGACTAGTAGAAAGAGTAACACCATTAGTGGGAGGACAGTGGCTGAATAACTCACCAGCATTAGCATTATGAGCTTGTGCAGCAGAACCGTCGATGGACTGACATTCCACATTATCAGGTGTGGTGATTGACTTCCCCTCCTTTACAATGGGGAACTACAACTGCATCACTTGACACTTCATATTTTTTGTAGAACTTTAAGTTGAGTATCAGCAGCAGCAAGAGCAGCCTTTAGCTCAAGCTGCTCCTTTTCAGCTTTAACTTTTAGCTCTTGTTTCATCCAAAGCATGTCTTTGCTTTAATGCTGCAGCTTTAGCCAACAGTGCTGCCTTTCCAGTTCTGCCTTTAAACGTGCAGAGGACGCTACAGACGATGCTTTAGAGCTTCCAGAACTTTCTCTGGACTTCTTAGACCTCCTAGAGGATGTAGCTGATATACTATCTCCAGGGCTAACTCCCTCATTGAACTTGCTTGCTTCTTCTCTACGTTGGGCAACAGCTTCAAACCATGCATTGACCTCAGAAATGAACTCACGAAATGATGTAGCTTTGGGCAAACCAACTCTGCTGATCCGTTTTTCCATTTCGTCTTCAGACATAACCTGGTGTAAAAGCCCCTGTACAGAAGTGTGAAGGTTTGCAAAACTCTCCAAAACAACTGGTTAAACTCTATATGCAAACTTGGTTTTTACCACATCCACATTGCAATCATCCTCCATTAATTCAAGCATTTCATTTTTCTTTCCAGTTAGCTGACTTAGCTTACCCCTACTAGCACTTGTGTGTCTCTGTAAATCATCCTCCATAGCTTTCGCTGTAGGTTTTACTTGTCTTTTTTTCCACTGGAGCTGAATCATCAGCCATAGCTTAGCTTATTAGCTTTCCACCTGTTAGCCCTAGCTGCCACAGTAAAGGTGCACTTACTTCAACTTTCTTCCTCTGTATCCACCTGCAAGAGTGTGACGAAACAGGTTTTCTTACTAATGTAGAGGCAATTTCGTTAGTTAGGGTGAAGCAATGGTTTACTCGCGCCATGTCGTTCAGTCCGATAATTATTCATCTTTCCACTCCACTGGGTGATTTAAATGAAAAAACAAACTTTATTTCCACGTTTCCACAGGTACAATTATCAAACAAAACGCTGGACACTGTAAAAAAAATCGTGTGCTTCCACAGCTGAAGGCTTCCCCAACCACTCCCCCCGCACTCACAAATGTACCGCCTTTCCCCCAAAATAGCGTTTCTTTTAAAGAGACAGTACGCATTTAAATTGATACTGCAGTACCACACAATGAACACATAAGAAATCTTATTTACCTACATCAAACCTAAATATTACACAAACTAACATTGTCTATATAGCTTCCTCAGATTCAAAGTCGACAGCACAAATATTCTTGCCAATACTGGATTAGGTTTATTCTTGAGTATGCACCTTAACTTTGTACATAATCTTACACCCAACCGTAAGAACTGTAACATAAATCAAATAAACAAATATACAATGAGCAATTTACATATTGTAGACAATTAATCTTAAGACTGATCCTTTGTAGGTTTTATCACACGAATTTACATCTTGATTTAGAACCGTAATTACATATCAATTCACTCTAATGCTAGAAAAGGTAATAAACATAATTGGTATATTAACAGAATACAAACCTCATTGGCTGCTTCAATAAAACATCTTATACAAATAACCACACAAAATGAAATTATTGGTAAATAAACATAATTAGGTGGCACGGTGGCTTAGTGGTTAGCACGTTCGCCTCTCAGCGCTAGGGATTCCCGGTTCGAATCCCCATCTGGGTGGAGTTTCCATGTTCTCCCCGTGTCTGCGTGGGTTTCCTCCGGGTTCTCCGGTTTCCTCCCACAGTCCAAAAACATGGATCAAGTCAATTGAGTTCTCAAAATTGCCCCATATAGAGTGTGTCTGTGTGAGTGAGTGAGTGTGGTGCCCAGCGATGGATTGGCACCCTGTCCTGGGCATCTGCCCAGCGCCCGAGATTGGCATCTGCCCAGCGCCCGAGACGTTCTCTACCTGGATGGGCATGGGGAACCCCACCGCGACCCTAATAGAGGATAAAGCGGGAGATAATGAATGATGAATAAACATAGTTAACAGCGTTGATTAGTTTCAGTACTTGGCCCATACACGCACCCTGAGGAACCGAGTACCGTCCGTGATGTTAGTCCCGGGGTAGAACCTTCTCCTGACCGGAAGAATGGGAGTTACTGTTATATAGCTCACCAATGGCATGTGTTAGAACAAATAATCAAACATCCTCTAGCTTTTGTCTCCAAAGGGGCACTCGGCAGGGTTGCCCACTTTCTCCGTCATTATTTGCTATTTTCATTGAGCCTTTAGCGACTGCTATCAGGCAAACTACAGATATTAAAGGCATACAATGCAAGAATATAGAACATAAAATTAGTCTCTATGCTGATGATGTTTTACTTTTTCTTCAACATTCGGAGAACTCTCTATCTCAGGTTATTACATTAATTAACTCTTTTTCAAAAGTATCAGATTATTCTATAAATTGGTTAAAGTCTACAGTTCTTCCAATAAACTGCTCATTTAACAATCCTCTTACTACCAAACTACAGTCAGGAAACATTGTATATTTGGGTATTAATATTTCTCCTAGATTGGAAGACTTAGTAAAACTGAACCACATTCCGCTCTTAAAGAAAATTGAAGATGATCTCAATAGATGGAAATCACTACCCATATCACTCATGGGAAGAGTTGCCTCAATTAAAATGATGGTACTACCTAGATTAAACTATTTATTCTCAATGACTCCAAATAAACCCCCACCGCACTGGTTTAGATCATTGGACTCGATCATCTTAAAATTCCTTTGGAAAAACAAAACCCCACGTATTAGCTTAAAATCATTACAGAAAACTAAAGCCAAGGGAGGTCTAGAACTTCCTAACTTTTATCATTACTTCTTAGCTAACAGGTTACAATATATTTCAAGATGGTTAAAACACAGCCCATTAGATGAATCCTGGCTAGACACTGAACAAGCTTTATGTCAGAATATAAAAATTTCGGATCTTCCATTCATCAGCCCAAATATAAAACGACATGTATGCTTTAAAAACATTAATATAAGCTCATCCCTGACAGCATGGTGGGAGTTTCTTAAAATGATTAAGTCTTCAATAATCCCATGCAAAAAAACACCCATCTGGAACAATCCTGACATCCTACAACAAAATACTATGTTAAACTTCCCAAATTGGAGAAGTAACGGAATTGAATACCTGGAACATATTTTTGAGGGCATAGATTTTATACCATTTGACAGATTAATAACACAATATGGCATAAACAAAAAACAATTTTTAGAGTATCAGCAAATTAAATCTATAATAAAAAATAAATTTAAGCTCAATAACACTAGATTAGAAACACCATTAGCTGTTTCAGAATTTATCAATCTTAAACCCCCCAAATTACTATCGCAAATCTACAAGTTAATATCTAAAATAGACTGCTCAATATCACTTCCTATTGGGAAATGGGAATCAGACCTGGCAGTTAACTATGAACAAGACACTTGGTCTCAAATATGTTCAAGAACTTTTAAAATGACTAGAAACCCCAATTTACAATTAATACAGTATAAACTTCTTTACAGAGTACATTATACAGGCCAGCGAATGTTCCAAATGGGTTTTGCTTCATCTAACACCTGCTCACAGTGCACAGGTAACATACCTGATGATTACATGCATGCTCTCTGGTTCTGTTCAGAGGTTCTGGGCTCGGGTATGTGAAGACTTATCTGAGTGTCTGCAATGTAATATTCCACTATCTCCGTCTGTTTGCTTATTGGCTAAATTAGATGATGTCACTTTAGAGAAAAATAGATCTTATGTGATTTTCACGGCCTTATGTATCGCAAAGAAAACTATACTTATGAATTGGAAAAACAAAAACGCTCTTAGTATTAATCAGTATAAAAATCTTTTGTTAGATCACATTAGTCTTGAGACAACCTCTGCTGCCACATCAGATCCATCTCTTTGGGCTTCCCTGATTGACTCGATCACGTAGGGTGGGTGGGGGGTCCTCGGTCTCGTCCTGCGGGCGCCGTGGCTGATGTTGGGGGGTGTTGGGGTTTGGGGGCGTCCGGGGGAGCCTGGGGGCTGGGTCGGCGGGGGTACCTGGGTGGGGGTGCTGCCGCTCGCCGCCCGGGGCGGGCCTCGTGGGGGGTGGGGGGTGGCCTCTAGTGGCTTCGTGCGGGTCTGGGGTGGTTGGTGGCCGCGGGCGCGGGCTCAGCCGGCGGCCTGGCTGCCCTGGGGTGGATTCGGGGTGGGCCCGGGGGGGTTGGGGCTGTCGGGGTGGGTTGCCCCCGGGCTGGGGTCCTGGCCGGGCCTGGGGGCCTGGACCCGGGCGGGCGTGTTGCCGGGGCTTTGCCGGGGCAGGCCTCGGTGTGTGGCCCCTGGCTGGGGGTCTTCGGTCCATTGGTGGGCTGTGGGTCTCGTTGGCCGGGGGGGCTCTGGGTCGCGGGGGGGCGGGGTGTGTGGCCGGGCGGCGGGGTAGATCAGGCTCTGCCTGGGTGTCCTGTGTTATATGTGCTGAGAGTTATCTGACTGTTTGGGTGGGAGTAGAATTTCCTCTGGGGTGGGGACCGGTGGAGGGCCTCGGTGCTGGCTGGCTCTTGGGGGGGCACGCTCCCGGTGCTGCCTTGTGCTCTGGATGGCTGGGTGGGCATGCTCGGTGGGATCGCCCTTGTTGGAGTTTGGTGGCTGCTACGGCTGGGGGGGGCTGGCTGTGGAGCTGGGGGTGGTGGCTTGGGGATCTGGATGGTCCCGGGGTGGGTGGGGTGTTGGTCCCGCCTTCGGCAGTCCCCTGGGCTCTGTCCATTCATGGCCTCTTGCTGCCCAGCCTGGTACGGTGCACCATCTGCCCTGGAGCGGGGGCACTGGGGCCTCCCTCCCTGGGTGGATCTCGGGGAACGGGGGAGCCTACTGGGGTCAGTGGGGGGGCTGGCTCCCTGGGGGCATTTGCGCCCCCAGTTGTTTCCCCCCATCCCTCGTCGCATCCCTCCATCCTCTTCACTTCAATTCCACTCATGTAGGGCTTTGGGGTTCCATGACCACCTGGACCCCAATTTTATTATACACCCTAGACATTCACTATTAACACTCTCATGACACTCACATATAGGGCCTTGGGAATGGGCATTATGTGGCGTGCAGTGGGTGGGGCTGCTAAGCGGTCTCACCACTGTCGCCTGGGCCTGCTCCCAACATTACACATAGACACTTAGGGTTTGGGCTGGAGTGGGGGTGCACGTCTCTGGGTCGGATCATGTGCCGACCTCCCCCTCCTCCCCCTTTTAATCGCACCTTAAAAAACAACAAGCATCAACAGCATATCTGGGGGTGGGGGTATGTGTGTGGGGGTCTTAAGCCACTCCCCCGTTTCCCGTTATGCCGCTTGGGGTGGGGGGTAGGTGAATAAGGGGCAGTCCGTCTGGTGGGGGCGGGGGCGGTGGGTGGGCTGCGGGGCTTGGGGGGGTGGTGGGGGCGGGGCCGGTGTTCTGGCTTCCCTGGGCCTGTTTGGATTCTTGGGTCATTGCCCTGGGCTGTGCAGTCATTCCTCTGGCCGGGCTTGTCGCCGGGGTCTGGCGGGCGCTCGGCGGGGGGTGTCGTCTTGGCTGTTGGTGGTGCTCGGCGGTGGTCGGGGGCGGGTCCTCACCGTGGCGGGGGCTTGCCCTGCCGGTCTGGTGCAGCCCGGGCTGTGGGACGGCCTTGCGGGTTCATGGCTTTGGCCGTCCCCTCCTCTCCACCCCGGAGAGAATGGGTTTACCCTCTGGGTCCGGATGTGGGTTCCCACCAATAGGGGGCGGACGCATGTCCTGGACCCAGAGTGTGTATAGAGTGTGTATGGGGAGTATGAGTGAGTGTGGCGTATATGTTACTGTATATGTTTACTTCGAATGAGTGGAGGTGAGTATGAGGGTGGGATGGTATGAGTGCGTTTGTGTGTGAATGTATATTTGTCAGGCTGGGGCCTGGTCTGCTCCCTCTCCTGGGTCATCTAGGGTCCGCCTAATGGTGGCCCCCACCTCCGCGTCGCATTCCCCTCCCGGGGGGGTTGTGCCCTTTGCCCTCTGGTGGGCTGGTGGCTCTCGGTTTCGGGGGCTGGGCGCCGGGGGGTGTGCTGGCTGGGCCTGGTGGCTGCCTGGTTGGGTTTGGGCCCCGTGGTCCCGGGGGGCCCTGGCTGGGGGGTGGCGCGCCTCGGGGTCCCGGGCCTCCGTGTCCATGGTCGGATCTGCTCTGGCGTGGCGGGTGCCGGCGGGGTCTGAGGGCTTGGGGCTGCTGACCCCTGGGCTCGGCGGGGGGCTGCTGGGGGCTTCCCTCGGCTCTCCCTTTGGGTCCGTTCGGGGGGGTGGGGTGTGCGGTTGTCCCTGCATTGGGGCCCCTGGGGGCGCGGCGCCTGGGACCTCCGCGGTGCCTTTGGCCCTGGTCTTCCTGGTGTCTGCCTCGGGCCTTGGGGTCGGGGCCGGGGGTCCCCCACGGTCACTACTACAAATTCCCATTTGGCATTCCTATGGAAGAAATCTTTCATCTACTTGCATGCTCACAACTGCACACAAACAGGTGTTCAGATCCTGGTTTCTTAAAATTGTCTTTCTTTTCGTTAATTTATAAAATCAATTAAAAGAATAGTTTAAATAAATAAATAAATATATTTACACTGGAAATTGTAATTAATTTTAGTATATGAAGGTAAATGTAGGTATGGATGTGTGTGTGTATTTATGTATGTGTGTATGTATGTGTATATGTATGTGTGTATATGTGTATGTGTATGTATATATGTATGTATGTATATATGTGCGTATGGGCATATATGTACTTATGCGTAGGCGCGTATATGTGTATGTGTATGTATGTGTATAGATGTATATGTGTGTGTGTATGTATGTATGTATATATGTGTATGTATATATGTATGTGTGTATGTGTATGTATGTATATGTATGTGTATATATGTATATATGTATATATATATATATATATATATATATATATATATGTATATATATATATATATTATTGTATTTATTTATTTATTTTCTTTTCTCTTTATTTATTTATTTATTTTTTTCTTTCTTTTCTCTGTTGGTCTTTTCTTCTTTCCTCTCACCACTTTCGTATACCTTTTTTTTTTTTTTTTTTTTTTTTTTTTTTTTTTTTCTTTCTTCTTCTTCTTCTTTTCTGTTTCTTTTTCCATCTCCGTGGTTGCTGTACAGATATGATCCCCCCAAAAAAAAATTTGCAATAAAGTTTTAAATATATACCAAGTGGAGCATCATGGAGAAATACCTGTATGCTCCACTTGTAAAATCAAAACTGTTGGGCCTGATCTAGACACTCAGACATCAATCCTGAGTTTCACAATGGCAGACAGGACACGGAGAAAAAAAAAAAAAAAAAAAAAAAAAAAAAAAAAAAAAAAAAAAAAAAGATGAATGGGAAAAGCTTTAGAGCTGGTATTCCAGTGAATCGGAGCGTCCCATCAATGTAAGCTAATTTAGGCCCGTACCAATGCTTAGCATTCCGAGATCACCCGCTTTTCCTCTATTAGGCGTCGCGGTCAGGGTTCCCACATGGCCATAATGCGAACGTCTCGGGCGCTGGGCAGCTCCCATTACAGGGCCCATCTTTAAAGCTGGGTTTCACACTCCGTTCACTCAGCTCATCTGCTCTAATGTCAGGCAAAAAGTCGACTCATTAACTTCCATGTCTTTGGACTCACAGTTTCAAGATAATTTTCGCCACCCCTGGTAGGGAAAATATCACACTACGCGGACTGTAGCGAGCACAGACAGCAGGCTTTGACACACACCCGTCAGCATTGATGTCTCCTCAATCGCTGTTCATACCTTTGTGCTAGTTCCTCTAAGCCACCTTGCGCCTTCTTAACATTCCAATATTTTTTTCTTTTCCATTTCTGGCTTTTTTTTTTTTTTGAAATTGAGAGTACTGCTTTTAAAATGTCGGACATTTTTCGTTGTAGTGTTTGTCAAGGTGAGTGCTTAAAAGCTTACTACTTCCCAGGTCTTCCATTTGACCCGTCGAAGGGTCAAAAAAAGCAAACTACATTTCTTTGGTTTGTTCAGCCATTTCACTCGAGGGAGGGGGTTAATTCGTTTCTTAAATTCACCTATCAAACAATATGTTTGGTAGAGGGACAGAACAGCAAGGGGGTTGAACTCTGTTTAAGAGGGATTGTTGGTATGAACTCCTCACAAATTTTCAAAAATAAATTGTAGTGCTCATGGAAACTCGTTTCTAAAAAAGAAAAATAGGTGAGTGAAGGAAAAGCTTACAGCACCTGGTATTCCCAGGCGGTCTCCCATCCAAGTACTAACCAGGCCCGACCCTGCTTAGCTTCCGAGATCAAACGAGATCGGGCGTGCTCAGGGTGGTATGGCCGTAAGCGAAAGTGGCTGCTCACTCTCGCCCCTTTAAAGATTCTATTTCAGACATGCCGTTCACCTCAGCTCAACTGCTCCATCAATTCGACAAAAAAAGTCGACCACTTAACGCATTCTCTTCTCCGTTTCTGATAGAATGCCGCCACCTCCTGGTTAATGGGAAAATATCACACTAAAAACAGTAGCGAGGACAGACAGCAGGCTTTGACACACAACGTCTGCATTGCTTTTGTCTCCTCACGCATTCTCATACCATTAATACGCCTCGCTCGCACTTGCGTCTTCTTAACATTGTATTTTATACATTTCATTGCTGGCTTCTTTTTTTGCCGTCGCTGTTTGACTCTTGAGAGTACTGCCCTTCACGCAGTTTCGGACATTTTTTGCGTAGTGTTTGTCTGAGTGCTTTCTACTCACTTTTGTCTTACCTTTGACCCGTCGAAGGGCCAGTTTACCAACACTCTGATCCACAGAGCTTCACGCTAAAGACATTTGCGAGGTAGTTCCTCAGCCACATTCACTCGAGGGAGGGGGCAATTCGTATCTCCAATTCACCTATCACAATATGTTGGGTATGAGGGAAGAACACCGAGTCGGGGTTAGCTCTGTTTATGAGGGATTGTTGGTAATGTGGCAACCTTCGGGGGTTTCAGGGATTTAGTGCTCATGGCAACCCCTGTTTCTATCGGGCTGTACGTATATAACGATGTAAGGATTTCTTTCACAGGAAGGCAAAAAAAAAAAAAAAAAACGACTAAAAGCTTTTTGAAAAAATGTACTTGCTCACACTAATCTGAATTTAAGTCTTTGTCTCTGTCTCTTGTCAACTTGTGATTCAGAAGTGTCGTCAGGATGAAACATTCAGCAGGTTGAAAAGGCTGAATATGTGAAATGACGAGCTCCCACGTGAAGCCCTGATGCTTTCTCACTGTATTGCGGATCCAAGATGTACCGATATTTTTTTCTTAAATATCATGTTTTTTTTTTTTTTTTTTAAATGTGAGGAGAAAAAATGTTGAATAAAATGTATGAAGTTATTTCGTTAAAAAAGAAAAAAGTAAAGGTGAGTGAAGGAAAAGCTTACAGCACCTGGTATTCCCAGGCGGTCTCCCATCCAAGTACTAACCAGGCCCGACCCTGCTTAGCTTCCGAGATCAAACGAGATCGGGCGTGCTCAGGGTGGTATGGCCGTAAGCGAAAGCAGCTGCTCACTCTCGCCCCTTTAAAGATTCTATTTCAGACATGCCGTTCACCTCAGCTCAACTGCTCCATCAATTCAGCAAAAAAAGTCGACCACTTAACGCATTCTCTTCTCCGTTTCTGATAGAATGCCGCCACCTCCTGGTTAATGGGAAAATATCACACTAAAAACAGTAGCGAGGACAGACAGCAGGCTTTGACACACAACGTCTGCATTGCTTTTGTCTCCTCACGCATTCTCATACCATTAATACGCCTCGCTCGCACTTGCGTCTTCTTAACATTGTATTTTATACATTTCATTGCTGGCTTCTTTTTTGCCGTCGCTGTTTGACTCTTGAGAGAACTGCCCTTCACGCAGTTTCGGACATTTTTGCGTAGTGTTTGTCTGAGTGCTTTCTACTCACTTTTGTCTTACCTTTGACCCGTCGAAGGGCCAGTTTACCAACACTCTGATCCACAGAGCTTCACGCTAAAGACATTTGCGAGGTAGTTCCTCAGCCACATTCACTCGAGGGAGGGGGCAATTCGTATCTCCAATTCACCTATCACAATATGTTGGGTATGAGGGAAGAACACCGAGTCGGGGTTAGCTCTGTTTATGAGGGATTGTTGGTAATGTGGCAACCTTCGGGGGTTTCAGGGATTTAGTGCTCATGGCAACCCCTGTTTCTATCGGGCTGTACGTATATAACGATGTAAGGATTTCTTTCACAGGAAGGCAAAAAAAAAGAATAAAACGACTAAAAGCTTTTTGAAAAAATGTACTTGCTCACACTAATCTGAATTTAAGTCTTTGTCTCTGTCTCTTGTCAACTTGTGATTCAGAAGTGTCGTCAGGATGAAACATTCAGCAGGTTGAAAAGGCTGAATATGTGAAATGACGAGCTCCCACGTGAAGCCCTGATGCTTTCTCACTGTATTGCGGATCCAAGATGTACCGATATTTTTTTTTCTTAAATATTCATGTTTTTTTTTTTTTTTTTAAATGTGAGGAGAAAAAATGTTGAATAAAATGTATGAAGTTATTTCGTTAAAAAAAGAAAAAAGTAAAGGTGAGTGAAGGAAAAGCTTACAGCACCTGGTATTCCCAGGCGTCTCCCATCCAAGTACTAACCAGGCCCGACCCTGCTTAGCTTCCGAGATCAAACGAGATCGGGCGTGCTCAGGGTGGTATGGCCGTAAGCGAAAGCGGCTGCTCACTCTCGCCCCTTTAAAGATTCTATTTCAGACATGCCGTTCACCTCAGCTCAACTGCTCCATCAATTCGACAAAAAAAGTCGACCACTTAACGCATTCTCTTCTCCGTTTCTGATAGAATGCCGCCACCTCCTGGTTAATGGGAAAATATCACACTAAAAACAGTAGCGAGGACAGACAGCAGGCTTTGACACACAACGTCTGCATTGCTTTTGTCTCCTCACGCATTCTCATACCATTAATACGCCTCGCTCGCACTTGCGTCTTCTTAACATTGTATTTTATACATTTCATTGCTGGCTTCTTTTTTGCCGTCGCTGTTTGACTCTTGAGAGTACTGCCCTTCACGCAGTTTCGGACATTTTTGGCGTAGTGTTTGTCTGAGTGCTTTCTACTCACTTTTGTCTTACCTTTGACCCGTCGAAGGGCCAGTTTACCAACACTCTGATCCACAGAGCTTCACGCTAAAGACATTTGCGAGGTAGTTCCTCAGCCACATTCACTCGAGGGAGGGGGCAATTCGTATCTCCAATTCACCTATCACAATATGTTGGGTATGAGGGAAGAACACCGAGTCGGGGTTAGCTCTGTTTATGAGGGATTGTTGGTAATGTGGCAACCTTCGGGGGTTTCAGGGATTTAGTGCTCATGGCAACCCCTGTTTCTATCGGGCTGTACGTATATAACGATGTAAGGATTTCTTTCACAGGAAGGCAAAAAAAAAAAAGAATAAAACGACTAAAAGCTTTTTGAAAAAATGTACTTGCTCACACTAATCTGAATTTAAGTCTTTGTCTCTGTCTCTTGTCAACTTGTGATTCAGAAGTGTCGTCAGGATGAAACATTCAGCAGGTTGAAAAGGCTGAATATGTGAAATGACGAGCTCCCACGTGAAGCCCTGATGCTTTCTCACTGTATTGCGGATCCAAGATGTACCGATATTTTTTTCTTAAATATCATGTTTTTTTTTTTTTTTTTAAATGTGAGGAGAAAAAAATGTTGAATAAAATGTATGAAGTTATTTCGTTAAAAAAGAAAAAAGTAAAGGTGAGTGAAGGAAAAGCTTACAGCACCTGGTATTCCCAGGCGGTCTCCCATCCAAGTACTAACCAGGCCCGACCCTGCTTAGCTTCCGAGATCAAACGAGATCGGGCGTGCTCAGGGTGGTATGGCCGTAAGCGAAAGTGGCTGCTCACTCTCGCCCCTTTAAAGATTCTATTTCAGACATGCCGTTCACCTCAGCTCAACTGCTCCATCAATTCGACAAAAAAAGTCGACCACTTAACGCATTCTCTTCTCCGTTTCTGATAGAATGCCGCCACCTCCTGGTTAATGGGAAAATATCACACTAAAAACAGTAGCGAGGACAGACAGCAGGCTTTGACACACAACGTCTGCATTGCTTTTGTCTCCTCACGCATTCTCATACCATTAATGCGCCTCGCTCACACTTGCGTCTTCTTAACATTGTATTTTATACATTTCATTGCTGGCTTCTTTTTTGCCGTCGCTGTTTGACTCTTGAGAGTACTGCCCTTCACGCAGTTTCGGACATTTTTGGCGTAGTGTTTGTCTGAGTGCTTTCTACTCACTTTTGTCTTACCTTTGACCCGTCGAAGGGCCAGTTTACCAACACTCTTATCCACAGAGCTTCACGCTAAAGACATTTGCGAGGTAGTTCCTCAGCCACATTCACTCGAGGGAGGGGGCAATTAGTATCTCCAATTCACCTATCACAATATGTTGGGTATGAGGGAAGAACACCGAGTCGGGGTTAGCTCTGTTTATGAGGGATTGTTGGTAATGTGGCAACCTTCGGGGGTGTAAGGGATTTAGTGCTCATGGCAACCCCTGTTTATATCGGGCTGTACGTATATAACTATGTAAGGATTTCTTTCACAGGAAGGCAAAAAAAAAGAATAAAACGACTAAAAGCTTTTTTAAAAAAATGTACTTGCTCACACTAATCTGAATTTAAGTCTAACTCTGTCACTTGTCAACTGTGATTCAGAAGTGTCGTCAGGATGAAATCAAACGATTCAGAGGTTGAAAAGGCTGAATATGTGAAATGACGAGCTCCCACGTTTTTTTCACCTCAGCTCAACGGCTCCATCAGCGAAAAATAAAGTCGACCTCTTAAACGATTCTATTTCTCCGTTTCTGATAGACATGCCGGTTCTCCTGGTTAATGGGAAAATATCCCACACTAAAAATCAGTAGCGAGGACAGAAAGGCTTTGACACACAACGTCTGCATTGCTTTTCTCTCCTCACGCATTCTCATACCATTAATATGCCTCGCAGCACTTGCGTCTTCTTAACATTGTATTTTATGAATTTCATTGCTGGCTTCTAGCCGCTGTTTGCTCTTGAGAGTAACTGCCTTTCAGGCATTTGGATACACAATAGTGTCTGATTTTCTACTCACTTTTGTCATACCTTTGACCCAAGGGCCAGTTTACCAACACTCTTATCCACAGAGCTTCATGCTAAAGACATTTGCGAGTTAGTTCCTCAGCCACATTCACTCGAAGGTCAGGGGGCAATTAGTATCTCCTTTTTATCCACAATATGTTGGTATGAGGAAGAACACCGAGTCGGGGTTTAGCTCTGTTTATGAGGGATTGTTGGTAATGTGGCAACCTTTTTCAGGGATTTAGTGCTCATGGCACACCATGTTTCGATCTGTACGTTTAGAACGATTTGTAAGGATTTCTTTCGGAAGGCAAAAAAAAGAATAAAACAAAGCTTTTTGAAAAAATGTACTTGTTCTCACACTAATCTGAATTTAAGTCTTTGTCTCTGTCTCTTGTCAACTTGTTTCTCAGAAGTGTCGTCAATGAAACATTCATCAGGTTGAAAAGGCTGAATATGTGAAATGACGAGCTCCCACGTGAAGCCCTGATGCTTTCTCATTGTATTGCGGATCAAAGATGTACTGATATTTTTTTCTTAAAAATGTTTTTTTTTTTTTTTAAATGTGAGGGGGGAAATGTTGAATAAAATGTATGAAGTTATTTCGTTAAAAAAGAAAAAAAAGTAAAGTGAGTGAAGGAAAAGCTTACAGCACCTGGTATTCCCAGGCGGTCTCCCATCCAAGTACTAACCAGGCCCGACCCTGCTTAGCTTCCGAGATCAAACGAGATCGGGCGTGCTCAGGGTGTTATGGCCGTAAGCGAAAGCGGCTGCTCTCTCTCGCCTCTTTAAAGATTGTATTTCAGACATGCCATTCACCTCAGCTCAACTGCTCCATCAATTCGACAAATAAAGTCGACGTCTTAACGCATTCTCCTCTTCGTTTCTGATAGCATGCCGCCACCTCCTGGTTACTGGGAAAATATCACACTAAAAATATTAGCGAGGACAGACAGCAGGCTTTGACACACAACGTCTGCATTGCTTTTGTCTCCTCACGCATTCTCATACCATTAATACGCCTCGCTCGCACTTGCGTCTTCTTAACATTGTATTTTGTACATTTCATTGCTGGCTTCTTTTTTGCCGTCGCTGTTTGACTCTTGAGAGTACTGCCCTTCACGCATTTCGGACATTTTTGGCGTAGTGTTTGTCTGAGTGCTTTCTACTCACTTTTGTCTTACCTTTGACCCGTCGAAGGGCCAGTTTACCAACACTCTGATCCACAGAGCTTCACGCTAAAGACATTTGCGAGGTAGTTCCTCAGCCACATTCACTCGAGGGAGGGGGCAATTAGTATCTCCAATTCACCTATCACAATATGTTGGGTATGAGGGAAGAACACCGAGTCGGGGTTAGCTCTGTTTATGAGGGATTGTTGGTAATGTGGCAACCTTCGGGGGTTTCAGGGATTTAGTGCTCATGGCAACCCTTGTTTCTATCGGGCTGTACGTATATAACGATGTAAGGATTTCTTTCACAGGAAGGCAAAAAAAAAAGAATAAAACGACTAAAAGCTTTTTGAAAAAATTTACGTGCTTGCACTAATCTGAATTTAAGTCTTTGTCTCTGTCTCTTGTCAACTTGTGATTCAGAAGATTTTTTTCTAAAATATCAAGGTGAGTGAAGGAAAAGCTTACAGCACCTGGCATTCCCAGGCAGTCTCCCATCCAAGTACTAACCAGGCCTGACCCTGCTTAGCTTCCGAGATCAAACGAGATCGGGCGTGGTCAGGGTGGTATGGCCATAAGCGAAAGCGGCTGCTCACTCTCGCCCCTTTAAAGATTCTATTTCAGACTTGCTGTTCACCTCAGCTCAACTGCTCCATCAATTCGACAAAAAAAGTCGACCTCTTAACGCATTCTCTTCTCCGTTTCTGAAAGCATGCCTCCACCTCCTGGTTAATGGGAAAATATCACACTAAAAACAGTAGCGAGGACAGACAGCAGGCTTTGACACACAACGTCTGCATTGCTTTTGTCTCCTCATGCATTCTCATACCATTAATACGCCTCGCTCGCACTTGCGCCTTCTTAACATTGTATTTTATACATTTCATTGCTGGCTTCTTTTTTGCCGTCGCTGTTTGACTCTTGAGAGTACTGCCCTTCACGCAGTTTCGGACATTTTTGGCGTAGTGTTTGTCTGAGTGCTTTCTACTCAATTTTGTCTTTCCTTTGACCCGTTAAAGGGCCAGTTTACCAACACTCTGATCCACAGAGCTTCACGCTAAAGACATTTGTGAGGTAGTTCCTCAGCCACATTCACTCGAGGGAGGGGGCAATTCGTATCTCCAATTCACCTTTTACAATATGTTGGGTATGAGGGAAGAACACCGAGTCGGGTAAGCTCTGTTTATGAGGGATTGTTGGTAATGTGGCAACCTTCGGGTGTTTAAGGGATTTAGTGCTCATGGCAACCCCTGTTTCTATCGGGCTGTACGTATATAACTGTACTGTTATTCTAAATTTCATGCTGGAATCCCATGTTTATGTTCTGTACATTACTAACCCCCTAATGGCCTGAAATGAGTTAGGTTTCGTTTTGCCGGATGATAAACAGGAAGAATCTAATTGAAGCATGGTCGTTCCACAGTGTGCTACTGAGACAGTCTCGGCGTTTTAAGCCTCGGAGTATCTTTGTTAGTAAGTTTACATGAAAAATATTGAGTTTGTTATATCAGCGATGTATGATGGCACATTGGTTTAGGAATTTGTTTTATTGGTTTTAAACAGTCTAGCTTACTAACATGGAGTAAAAAAATTTACTTTTAAAGTTTATTGCAGTCTCTTTTAATTTATGTGTGCATTAATTAATCTGTACATGTAAGTGAACCAAATGTTTACAAATATATGTATGTATTTTTTTTTCCCTCTCTTTTTTAGTTTTACATAAAAGATAAGAGCACTCTCTCTACAGTCTTCAGTCTTTTTTGTTAACTATCTGTCTAGCATAGTCTGGCACGCCTGTGTGAGGACAGAATAGTAAAAGAACAGTTACACGTCGGGCTAAGACCACATCCACTGTCGGCCTACACACTGTGATCAAGACAGCATCAACATGGAGCAACCGAATGAAGCTAAAGATTTCGAGGTAAGGTCTGAAGTCTCAGGCTCCAAGTCATCTGGGAGATCAAGCAGATCCTCACCCAGCGCAGCAGCTACCAAGGCAAAGGCTAAAGCAGAGGCAGCCCTGGTAAAAGCCAAGTATGCAGCTCAAGAAGCAGAAATGATGATAAAAAAAGCTCGCATTGAAGCAGAAAATCAAAAAATGTTAGCTGAAGCAGAACAACGCAAAGCAGAATTAGAAGCTAATCTGTACGTCTTAAAAATAGAAAGAAGTGCTACAGCAGCCTCAGTAGAAGCAGCAGTTTATGAAGCAGCAGCAGCAGCAATGGAGTCAGATCATTTAGACAACATAGTCCAGGTATCACCTGAGGATCGCGCTCAACGCACCAGTGAGTATGTGCAAGCCCATTATGTGACATCAGATGCTCAGCAGCCAGCCCTGGTCTCACAGGAACATCCTACCATACCCACAAATGCAGAACGAGCACAACCAGAACAAATTCAATGGAATCCACTTCCTAAAAAGGAAAGCTGCCTGTCTAAACCCTGCGTCAAAGAAGAAACAATGCCTGTCGCACGAAACAGAGGCTACTCACCTTATATTCCTCCCTCAATGTCTCACACATCCAGTCTCAGAGATTATGCATGTGATGTAACACAGATGGATGGGCTCACTAAATATCTTGTAAGAAGAGAGATGGTAAGCTCTGGGTTACTAAAATTTGATGACCGTCCAGAAAACTACTGGGCCTGGAAAACATCTTTCCAGGATACTATTAAAGAGCTCAACTTAACAGCAAGAGAGGAACTTGACCTTCTAATAAAGTGGCTCGGCCCAGACTCTTCTCCACATGCTATGCGTATAAGGTCAGCTCATGTACACAATCCAACAGCAGGTGTCACTATGGTGTGGCAAAGACTAGATGACACATATGGATCTCCTGAAATTATAGAAAATGCTTTGATGCTAAAATTAGAGACTTTTCCAAAATATCGAATAGAGACCCCCAGCGTCTCAGAGAACTAGGGGATATTTTAATGGAGGTACAGTCGGCTAAGTCAGGAGGACGATTACCAGGCTTAGCCTATCTCGACACCGCAAGGGGGGTTAACCCAATCATAGAAAAGCTTCCCTATGGCTTACAAGAGCGCTGGATTACGCAGGGCTCTAAGTACAAGGAAGAACGTAACGTTCCCTTTCCGCCCTTTAGCTACTTCGTAAGTTTCATATGTAACCAAGCCAAAACTCGTAATGATCCTAGTTTTACATTCTCTACATCCAGCACAGTGACTCATGTAAAGCCAGAGAAACATGTAAAATACAACAGCAATTACAAAACAGTGTCGGTAAGAAAAACTGAAGTGGCAGTTACACCTTCAAGCACAAATATTGTTTCAGAAAACAGAGCAGATGAGCCAGCCGATTGGTGTCCTATACATCATAAGCCACACCCCTTAGCAAAGTGTCGTGGATTTAGAGTCAAGCACTTAGATGAAAGAAAAGCTTATCTAAAAGAGAATTCAATCTGTTTTCGTTGCTGTGCTTCCACCAAACACTTAGCTAAAGACTGTAAAGTTGCTGTGAAGTGCAAAGAGTGCAATAGCGAAAAACATCTTACTGCTTTACACCCTGGCCCTGCTCCTTGGTCCACAGAGGCGCAGGCAAAACAGCAAGAGCATGGCGGGGAGCGAGATAATGGTCCATCTCCAGAAGTCTCTTCGAAATGCACAGAAATCTGTGACAAGTTGCTTGGTCTCAGATCATGTTCAAAAATCTCCTTGGTAAATGTATACCCTGTAAACTGTCCGAACGAAGTTCAAAAAATGTATGTTGTCTTAGATGATCAAAGCAACCGATCTCTTGCCAAGTCAGCCTTCTTTGATCTATTTGGCATTAGTGCAGCCCCTTCCACCTATACTCTAAAGACCTGTGCAGGCATAAAAGAAGCAACAGGAAGAAAAGCTCACAATTTTGTTGTCTCATCTCTAGATGGAAAGACTCATGTAGCACTCCCACCGCTTTTAGAATGTGATGCAATGCCAGACGATCGCTCAGAAATCCCCACACCTGACGTTGTGCAGCATTTTCCACACCTAGCTCCTGTTGCAGATAAAATACCACCACTTGAGTCAGAAACACCCATTCTCCTTTTATTGGGACGAGACGTCCTAAGCGTACATAAGGTACGTGAACAACACAATGGTCCGCACAACGCACCATATGCGCAGCGGTTAGATTTGGGCTGGGTGATTGTAGGAGAGATGTGTCTTGGAGGAGTACACAAACAAACGAAAGTAAACATCTACAAAACAAATGTGCTAAAAAATGGCCGCACTTCCTTTTTTGAGCCTTGTCCCGGTGCAATCCACATTAAAGAAAAATTCTGTGCTCCCATACAGCAAACTATAGACTATGCGTTCGACGACATACAGACAGCACTGCTCAAACCAACAGACAAACTTGGGCTCACTGTATTCCAAAGGAACTCTGACGATGACAAAATAGCCCTGTCTGTAGAGGACAAAATCTTCTTAGAGATAATGGACAGAGAGGTTTTTATGGACAATGACAATCACTGGGTGGCACCTCTGCCATTTCGCACACCACGTCCTTCACTTCCCAACAACAGAGAACAGGCTCTGAAACGCCTTATTGCTTTGTTACGGACACTAGAGAAAAAGAAAGACATGGGAGAACAATTCTCTGAATTCATGCAGAAGATCTTTGATAATGACCAGGCAGAAAAGGCACCACCGCTTAAACCAGGTGAAGAATGCTGGTACCTACCTACTTTTGGAATGTATCATCCTCAGAAACCGGACAAAATACGGGTTGTGTTTGACTCCAGTGCCTCATTTAAGGGTATTTCCCTTAATGACGTTTTAATTAGAGGACCCGACTTAAACAATACATTGCTTGGGGTTCTAATGCGCTTTAGGCAAGAACAGGTTGCAGTTACTGTAGATGTTGAGCAGATGTTTTATTGCTTCAGAGTCAAAGAAAGCCACAGAAATTATCTCCGTTTTCTATGGTTCCAGGATAACGACCTTAGTAGAGAAATCACTCTACTTCATCAGCCAGTTTTTGGGAACAGCCCTTCCCCAGCCATCGCTATCTACTGTCTGAGACGAGCTGCAGAACATAGAGAAGAGGATTACGGCTCCAACACAAAACAGTTTGTCTTCCGCAATTTCTATGTGGATGATGGATTAGCTTCTGTTTCTAGTGAAAGTGAAGCCATCAAACTCTTAAGAGGGGCAAGACACATGATGGCAGAGTCAAACATAAGACTTCACAAAATAGCCTCAAATGTCAGTCATGTTATGAACACATTCCCACCTGAAGAAAGAGCAACAGATCTCAAAGATTTAGATTTAGACGTTGACCCTTTGCCTATCCAACGAAGCCTCGGGGTGAGTTGGAACTTAGAAAATGACTGTTTCACATTTCGAGTAGTCAAGGACAATAAGCCCTTTACCCGCAGAGGAATACTCTCTGTTGTCAATAGCCTCTATGATCCCCTTGGGTTCGCAGCCCCAGTTACTATCCAGGGAAAAGCATTGTACAGAGAGCTAACTGTAGAACAGCAGGATTGGGACATGCCTCTACCAGTAGAACGGGAGGCAGAGTGGGTAAGGTGGACTAATTCACTTTCTGCTCTAGAAGATCTCCAAATTCAAAGACAATTTGTTCCGGTTTCATTACTACACACTCAGAGGAGAGAATTGTGCATCTTCTCAGACGCTTCAACAATGGCAATAGCAGCTGTAGCATACATGAAAGTCATTAACACATTAACAATGTCATGTTGGATTTATCATGGGCAAATCTAAGTTGGCACCCTCTTCTGCTCACACTGTCCCACGTTTAGAATTATGTGCAGCGGTATTAGCAGTGGAATTGGCTCAGGTAATTATTGACGAAAGTGACGTTGAGTTTCATGCAGTGAACTTCTACACCGACAGCCAAATTGTTCTAGGCTACATTCACAATACCACTCGCAGATTCTATGTGTATGTTGCAAATAGAGTTGCTCGGATTCGTAAATCTTCCAAACCGGACCAGTGGCATCATGTCACCACAGACCAAAACCCTGCAGACCATGGGACTAGACTTGTTTTAGCATCTCACCTGAAACATACCACCTGGCTCTCTGGACCTCAGTTCCTGACACAGACTGGCACTGATCAAAGAGTCATAGAACAGAACAAGGGGACTTTTGAACTTGTGGACCCATCAGCTGATATTGAAATTCGACCCCAAGTGACTTCCCTAGCAACAAACGTACAGGCAAAGGAGCTTGGATCGCACAGGTTTGCATATTTCTCAAGCTGGAAGTCCCTAGTTAGAGCGATAAAGACTCTCATTCACATTGTTAAGTCATTCTCTAAAGCTTCAAGCACATGCAAAGGTTGGCACAGCTGCAAACTTACAAACACTACAGAAATCTCACAAGCGAAAACAACGATCATTCAGTGCATTCAAACTGAAACTTACAAAGAGGAAATTGATGTAATTAAAAAAGGAAAGGAGATCTCCTCTCGCAGTCCTCTAGAAAAACTTGACCCATTCATTGATAGTGAGGGTTTATTAAGGGTAGGAGGACGCTTGCAGTTAGCAGATCTTTCAGATATGGAAAAACACCCCTTGGTAATTCCAGGTACTCATCATGTAGCCGTTCTTTTAGTTAGACATTACCACAACCAAGTATCTCACCAAGGTCGGCAGCTCACTGAAGGTGCTCTACGCACAGCAGGACTATGGGTTGTTGGGGGCAAGAAACTGATTTCCAGTACACTCCACAAATGTGTTACATGTAGGAAATTGAGAGGCCGCCTAGAAGAACAAAAAATGGCCAGCTTGCCGGCCGACAGACTGGCAGTTGACCCACCATTCACTCATGTAGGCCTAGACGTTTTTGGGCCTTGGAATGTCTTATCCCGCTGTACAAGAGCAAATAGCGCTGATAGCAAAAGATGGGCTGTAATGTTTACCTGTCTGAGTACTAGGGCCGTACATATAGAAGTTATAGAGTCCATGTCCACCTCGAGTTTCATAAATGCCCTACGTCGTTTCCTGTCAATCAGAGGACCTGTCAAACATCTACGCTCCGATCAGGGCACAAACTTCATTGGTGCGTGTAAGGAGTTACAAATAAATGTTGGAGATCCAGAAATCAAAGACTATTTACAGGACCAAAGCTGCACCTGGACATTTAATGCCCCACATTCGTCCCACATGGGAGGAGTCTGGGAGAGAATGATTGGACTTGTTCGACACATCCTTGATGGTTTGCTGTTAAAGACCCCAACCACCCGCCTCACACATGAGGTATTGGTCACGCTTATGGCTGAGGTCATGGCCATAATGAACGCCAGGCCCTTAGTCCCAGTTTCTTCTGATCCCGAAACACCTGAGGTTCTCTCTCCTGCAATGCTTTTAACACAGAAGGCCAGTGCTGTTTCAACACCACCAGGAGACTTTGAACTCAAAGACCTTTATAAAGCCCAGTGGAGGCAAGTTCAAGGTATCGCGGACTGTTTTTGGAAGAGATGGAGGCAAGAGTATCTTGCCACACTGCAGACAAGACGAAAGTGGAAGAGAGACAAGCCAAATGTTAAACAGGGTGATATTTTTTTGTTGAAAGACATTCAAGTCAAGCACAATGAGTGGCCTATTGGTATTGTAGTTAAAGCCATTCCCAGTGGTGACAAAAGAGTGAGGAAAGTTTGTGAAACAAGGTACTGCTAAAACTTACCTTAGGCCTGTTACTGATGTAATAGTACTTTTGTCTGAATGATAAAATATGTTTAAGTCAGAGTGGTATAGTTATTAACATACCAGGCGGGGAGTGTACTGTTATTCTAAATTTCATGCTGGAATCCCATGTTTATGTTCTGTACATTACTATCCCCTAATGGCCTGAAATGAGTTAGGTTTCGTCTTGCCGGATGATAAACAGGAAGAATCTAATTGAAGCATGGTCGTTCCACAGTGTGCTACTGAGACAGTCTCGGCGTTTTAAGCCTCGGAGTATCTTTGTTCGTAAGTTTACATGAAAAATATTGAGTTTGTTATATCAGCGATGTATGATGGCACATTGGTTTAGGAATTTGTTTTATTGGTTTTAAACAGTCTAGCTTACTAACATGGAGTAAAAAAAATTACTTTTAAAGTTTATTGCAGTCTCTTTTAATTTATGTGTGCATTAATTAATCTGTACATGTAAGTGAACCAAATGTTTACAAATATATGTATGTATTTTTTTTCCCTCTCTTTTTTAGTTTTACATAAAAGTTAAGAGCACTGTCTCTACAGTCATCAGTCTTTTTTGTTAACTATCTGTCTAGCATAGTCTGGCACGCCTGTGTGAGGACAGAATAATAACGATGTAAGGATTTCTTTCACAGGAAGGCAAAAAAAAAGAATAAAACGACTAAAATCTTTTTGAAAAAATGTACTTGCTCACACTAATCTGAATTTAAGTCTTTGTCTCTGTCTCTTGTCAACTTGTGATTCAGAAGTGTCGTCAGGATGAAACATTCAGCAGGTTGAAAAGGCTGAATATGTGAAATGACGAGCTCCCACGTGAAGCCCTGATGCTTTCTCACTGTATTGCGCATCCAAGATGTACCGACATTTTTTTCTAAAATATCATGTTTTTTTTTTTTTTTTTTTAATGTGAGGAGAAAAAATGTTGAATAAAATGTATGAAGTTATTTCGTTAAAAAAGAAAAAGGTAAAGGTGAGTGAAGGAGAAGCTTACAGCACCTGGTATTCCCAGGCGGTCTCCCATCCAAGTACTAACCAGGCCCGACCCTGCTTAGCTTTCGAGATCAAACGAGATCGGGCGTGCTCAGGGTGGTATGGCCGTAAGCGAAAGCGGCTGCTCACTCTCGCCCCTTTAAAGATTCTATTTCAGACATGCCGTTCACCTCAGCTCAACTGCTCCATCAATTGGACAAAAAAAGTCGACCACTTAACGCATTCTATTCTCCGTTTCTGATAGACTGCCGCCACCTCCTGGTTAATGGGAAAATATCACACTAAAAACATTAGCGAGGACAGACAGCAGGCTTTGACACACAATGTCTGCATTGCTTTTGTCTCCTCACGCATTCTCATACCATTAATACGCCTCGCTCGCACTTGCGTCTTCTTAACATTGTATTTTATACATTTCATTGCTGGCTTCTTTTTTGCCGTCGCTGTTTCACTCTTGAAAGTACTGCCCTTCACGCAGTTTCGGACATTTTTGGCGTAGTGTTTGTCTGAGTGCTTTCTACTCACTTTTGTCTTACCTTTGACCAGTCGAAGGGCCAGTTTACCAACACTCTGATCCACAGAGCTTCACGCTAAAGACATTTGCGAGGTAGTTCCTCAGCCACATTCACTCGAGGGATTGGGAAATTCGTATCTCCAATTCACCTATCACAATATGTTGGGTAAGCTCTGTTAGCTCTGTTTATGAGGGATTGTTGTTAATGTGGCAACCTTCGGGGGTTTCAGGGATTTAGTGCTCATGGCAACCCCTGTTTCTATCGGGCTGTACGTATATAACGATGTAATGATTTCTTTCACAGGAAGGCAAAAAAAAGAATAAAACGATTAAAAGCTTTTTGAAAAAATGTACTTGCTCAAACTAATCTGAATTTAAGTCTTTGTATCTGTCTCTTGTCAACTTGTGATTCAGAAGTGTCGTCAGGATGAAAAGGCTGAATATGTGAAATAACGAGCTCCCACGTGAAGCCCTGATGCTTTCTCACTGTATCACGGATCCAAGATGTACCGATATTTTTTACTAAAATGTCATGTTTGTTTTTTTTTTTTAAATGTGAGGAGAAAAAATGTTGAATAAAATGTATGAAGTTATTTCGTTAAAAAAGAAAAAAGTAAAGGTGAGTGAAGGAAAAGCTTACAGCACCTGGTATTCCCAGGCGGTCTCCCATCCAAGTACTAACCAGGCCCGACCCTGCTTAGCTTCCGAGATCAAACGAGATCGGGCGTGCTTTTTTTTTTTTTTTTTTTTTTTTTTTATTTTTTTATTTATTTATTTATTTTTTATTAAAATTACAAAAAATTACAAAGAATTACAATACATCTTATATTAAAAAAAACAACCTTCTCATATTCAAAGTTGTACTTTAAACATCCTACACTTGAATTTCATTAATCCCATTTCCAGATCAAGTTTTCGTTATCATGTTCAATCAAAGGATTATTCTTTACAAACATTTCTTTAAACGTTTTTGGGTCCTCATTCATCAAAAAGTATTGATTTAACAGTTCTCCCAAAAATTCCTTTTTTCCTTTAAATATTTCCCAAACCTCTATTTTCTTCTTCTCATATTTCATTATATTCCCTCTCAACCATATAGAATATCTGGCAACCACCAAAATTAAATTCAAAACATAATTATTACATCTTTTCTCTCTCCTCCCGAACAAAAACAAGATTTCCCAGTCCTTTGAACACATTCCCTCATCATAGTTCTCATTTAACATTTTTTTAATAATTCCTTTCATTTTTTCTGAAAATTCTTTCAACTCTTTACAATAAAAAAAAACAGATGTAACAAACCTTCATCTTCCTTCATACAGACTTTACATTTTAAATCACCCTCTAACCCTATTTTTTGTCTTCTCATTTCTGTTAATATGCAGTTATGTCTCAATAAATAACAAAAGTTTTCCAGTGCCGATTACATACATTTAATTTTTTAATTTTTCCATATATTCTCTTCCTTTAGATTCTCATACCATTTTTTTCCAGCATGCATTTGCCACTGGTTTTGTGAAAATCATATCCCTAAAAATAATATAAATTTTTTTAATGTCGCAATCTCTTATATGTACCATTTTATTTCCCTTTTGTTTAACATAGGTTTCAATTGTTCCTTTTTCTGCCTTCCTTTCGTTTTTATTTATTTATTTTATCCATTCATTTGGTATACTGTCTTTAAGCTGTTCTAATTGCTTTTTTATTGTTTTCTCATTATAGTCCTCCTTTATTTCTTCCATTGCATCTATGATCACTTGAACTGGTAAAAACCCTTCCTTTACTTCATACATAATATCTTTCACTTGTCTTTTACCTGCTTGCCACCATTTTTTATAATAAATAGGCTTATTTTCCCATTTAATATTTTCATTTAGGAACAATGGGTAGTCTAACATTTCTTTCCTCCCCTTTGGTATTATTATCATTTTATTCTGAAAGTCTCCCCATGCTTCCAAAACCTCTTTATAAAATGTTGGTACTTTCTCTCTCATATAATTCTTTGTTTGCATCCACAAAATGTTAATGTCCATTATATAATCTCCACACTTTTGTAAATAGTGTTTCATGATTTTTTTTTCCATACAGCATCATGCTTCTCATCCAAAAACCTTTTAATAATTTTAATTCATAAACTCTTCATTCTAATTTGAGTATCCATCAATTTTAGGCCTCCCTCCTCCAGCCCTCCAATCAATGTACTATAATAAACTCCACAACTATTTTTTTGATTCTTTTGTATGCTTCAGCCGGTAATGGTGTCACACTCAATATATACCATATTTTGGATAGCACTAGACTATTTATTACTAGAATTTTCCCTCTTAGGCTTAAGTTCCTTGTTTTCCAAAATCTCAGTCTTTTTTCTATTTCTGCTACAATCACATTCCAAATGATTTCCTCAATTTTTTTGACATTTTGACCCATTTGTCTCCCCAGAACTCTAATACTATCTTTTTCTTCTTTAAATTGGATTTGCGCTGGCAATGCGTCAGCACATCCTATTCTCAGGTATTTACATTTGTCCATATTTATTTTTCCATTATTAAAGTAACATCATCAGCGTATTGATAAACTGGTTCACTTCTTTCATTATTTTCTATCTCGATCCCCTTGATTTCTGGTTCTTCTTTAATTGCCATACCCAACGGCTCCGCCACCATTGTGTACAGTAGCGCCGATAGAGGACAACCTTGCCTTATACCTCTTGTGGGTTTTATATCCTCTGTTAAATAGCCATTACATTTGATTGTTGTTAAAATATCATAATATAATATTTTTATCCAGTTACTAAAGTTTTCCCCAAATTCAAACTGTTTAATTACGTTGTACATATACGAGTGTTCAACTCTGTCGAACGCCTTTTCTACATCTATATTAATTAAATAGCCGCTTTTTCGTTTTTCTGTCATATACATTATTGTGTCTCTTATACTACTTACTGTATCAATTATATCTCTTCCTTCGACTCCGTAAGCCTGTGTTGTTTTAATTATTTTGGGTAAAACTACTTTTAATCTATTTGCTATTACTTTTGCCAATATTTTTACATCCGTATTTAGCATTGTTATCGGTCTGTAATTTTTAAGATTCGTAATATCCCCCGTTTTTTTATATATTAACTTAATAAGTCCTATTTTCATATTCTCACTTAGTTCTTTGTTGTCAAAAGTTTCCGTGAATACTTCTTTTAGAATAGGTACTAATATTTCTTTAAAGTTTTTATAAAACTCATTTATCAATCCATCTACTCCCGGACTTTTCCGCATATTTAATTGTTCTATTGCTCTACTTATTTCTTCCATTGTAATATCATCTTCACACATTTCTCTGTCCTCAGGTGAAACTTTGCCCTTTATCTTGCTTAAAATTGCTTTTTCAGCTTCTTTATTTATTCCCTCCCTTTTGAATATGTCCTCATAATACTGTTTTACCGTTTTGAGTATTTCCCCCTTGTCGTTTTTAATTTCGCCGTTTTTGTTTAACACCTCTTTTAAGACATCTGCCCTTTGCTTACTCTTCTCTAATTCAAAGAAATATTTTGTACTCCTTTCCCCCTCCACCACATGTGGTTGCTTTACTTCTTATCATTAATCCTCTACATTTTTCCTCCTCTATAATTTTTATTTTATCCTCTAAAACTATTATTTTCTCTTTATTTTGGTCATTAATGTTCCCTTCTATTAGTTTTTCTAACTCATCTCTCAGTTTTTTTTCTGTTTGTCTTTTTATTTTTTGTCTGATTCTACTATGTTCGATTGATAATTTTTTTATTTCATGTTTTAGGTTATCCCACCATATTCTTTTGTCAGCATCATACATTATACTCCCTTTACTCCATTCTATTAAGTTTTTTACCCTCATGTTATATATTTTATCTCTCAAAAGATTTGCGTTCAATGCCCATATTTCCCAGCCCTCTCTGTATTTCCGTAAAATCTATTGTCCAACATAAATAATCGTGATCACTAAAATTGGTTGTCTTATATTTAATATTTTTTATTTTCCCTTCCATCTCTTTTTTACAAAGCAACAGATCTATTCTACTTTGTTTAATCTTTCCCAGAACCTTTTGTTTTCTTGAGAATTGTCTTCTTCCCATATTTATATCACTCCACACATCTATAAATTCATACGTCTCCATCAAAGCCTTTAAACAGCAT
>JAFMOC010001265.1:0-24531 GCA_019802505.1 Corydoras sp. C115 | reverse complement strand
TCAAATCGCGGGGAAACACCACTCACTCACAAAAAAACGGGACACTATAGGGGAAAAATTTTTGGAGAGTTCAATTCCCCTTTGGGGGAAAAAACCTTTGGTTTTTGGGGATGTCGGGGGAAACCGGAAAAACCTGAAGGAAACCCACAAGGACACGAACATAAAGGAAAGGGAAACCCTCACCCAGTTTGGGGGTTTTCGAACCGGGAATCCCTAGTGCGGGAGAGGAAACATGCTAACCACAAAACCCAAACCTGTTTTGGGAATTTCCCCCCTTTGGCCCCCCCCGGGAAAAAACCGTTCCGGGCGCGGGGCCAGATAACTCGGGGACAGGACGCCAATCTACACTGGGCACAAAATCCTCACACGGGACCCCACTCTATATGGGGCAATTTGGGGGAATTCAATTGACTTGGCCATGTTTTTTTTACTGGGGGGGAGGAAACCGGAGAACCCAGACGAAACCCACATGGACACGGGGAGAAAATGGGGAAAATCCCCCCCAGATTTGGGGGTCCAACCGGGAAAACCCCCAGGGGGCCGCTGAGGGGGGAAAAATTTCTAAAACCCCTAATTTCCCTGCCGCCGGGATTTTCCTCATCCCTTTCCACATTTATTAAACCTGTCAGAATTGTCCTGACTTGCGTTCTTTTCCCTTGTCACAATAAAAGCCCCGCTGACACCCCCGCACCCACGTTATATTAAAAAACCTTAGAAAACCCTTAAGTCATAAACTATCTAAAAAACCAAAAAGCTTTAAAGCAGTGCCTGCACTTTTTAGGGGTGTTTGTAATTTACAAAACGGGGGTTCGTTTGGGGGCGACCAAACGGGGGTTTTGTTTGGGGAAACCCAACAAAACGGGGGTTCGTTGGGTAAAGGAAAAGACGGGGGGTTTGTTGGGTTTAAAGGGCAAAGGGGGTTTGTTAGGTAACGACAGACGGGGGGGTTTGTTGGGGGAACGACAGACGGGGGTTTTTTTGGGTAAAAGCAGACGGGGGTTTGGTTTTTGGGGAACGGGCAGATTGGGGTTTTTTGGGTAAGACCAGACGGGGGGGGTTTTTTTGGGGAACACAGAAAGGGGGTTTCTTTGGGTAACGACAGACGGGGTTCGTTAGTAACGCAGCGGGGATTTTTGGGGTAACGACGAGGGGGTTTTTTGGGAAGACAACGGGGGTTTTTTGGGGTAACGACAGACGGGGGTTTTTGGGTACGGCAGACGGGGTTTCATTAGGTAACGTTACGTACGACAGACGGGGGTTCGTTTAATTTACGTACGAAGACGGGGTTCGTTGGGAAAACAACAGACGGGGGTTCGACGAACGACAGAGGGGGGTTCTTTACGTAACGACAGACGGGGGTTCTTTACGTAACGACAGAGGGGGGTTTCGTTACGTAAAAAACAGCGGGGGTTCTTACGTAACGACGAGGGGGTTCTTTAGGTAAGTTACGTAAGGGAAGACGGGGGTTCTTTAGTAACTTAGAAACGAAGAGGGGGGTTTTTGGGAAACGCGAGGGGGGGTTCGTTGGGTAACCGAAAAGCGGGGGTTCTTTGGGTAAGACAGTACGGTGGTTCGTTGCCCTGACTATACAACGTGTAGTCAGTCATAGCTAATGTTACTAATAATATGTCTATATATAAAGATATTATGATTACGTTAATAATGATAATTATAATAGTGTTGGGATGAATTTGTATTCATTTATTGTTCCTTAATTCTCTACGAGGGTCGCCATGGGGAGAACGTCTCCGACGACGGGGTCTCGTTTAGGTCACGTTTACGTAACGGGGACAGACAGGTTTTCGTTGGGTATCGACAGACGGGGGTTTCGTTTCGGTAACGACAACAGGGTTTCGTTGGGTAGACGCAGACGGTTTCGTTGGGGTAAACGACAGACTTGGGGTTCGTTTACGTAACGACAGACGGCTGGGTTCGTTACGTAAACGAACAGGACTGGGGGTTCGTTTAGGGTAACGTTACGTCAACGAACAGACGGGGGTTCGTTACGTAACGACACGATGGGGGTTCGTTTAGAGTAACGTTACGTTACGACAGGACAGAGTGTTCGTTTGGTAACCGACAGACGGGGGTTTCGTTGGGTAACGGGACCAGACGGGAGGTTCGTATGGGTAACGACAGACGGGGGTCGTTGGGTTATAATCGACAGAACGGGTTCGTTGGTGGTAAACGACCAGGACCGGGGTTTCGTGGGGGGTAACCGGACAGGCGGGGGTTCGTTGGGTAACGACAGGCGTGGGTTCGTTGGTTGGGTAACGACATAGTCGGGGGTTCGTTGGGTACCGACAGACGGGGGTTTCATTAGGTAACGGTTACGGAACGGGACAGACGGGGTGTTTAGGGTTTGTTGGAGTAACGACAGATGGGGTTCGTTACGTAGACGACAGAACCGGGGGTTTCCGTTAGGTATCTTTTACGTAACGACACAGACGGGCGTTCATTAGGTAACGTTTACGTAACGACAGACGGGGGTTCGTTGGGTAACGATCAGACCGGGGGGGTTTGTTGGGGTAACGACCGACGTGGGGGGTTCGTTGCTAGGTAACGTTACGGAACGACAGACGGGGGTTTGTTGGGTAACGACAGATGGGGGTTCGTTACGTAACGACAGACGGGGGTTCGTTAGGTAACGTTACGTAACGACAGACGGGGGTTCATTAGGTAACGTTACGTAACGACAGACGGGGGTTCGTTGGGTAACGACAGACGGGGGTTCGTTAGGTAACGACAGACGGGGGTTCGTTGGGTAACGACAGACGGGGTTCGTTGGGTAACGACAGACGGGGGTTCGTTGGGTAACGACAGACGGGGGTTCGTTGGGTAACGACAGACGGGGGTTCGTTGGGTAACGACAGACGGGGGTTCGTTGGGTAACGACAGACGGGGGTTCGTTGGGTAACGACAGACGGGGGTTCGTTAGGTAATGACAGACAGGGTTCGTTATGTAACGACAGACGGGGGTTCGTTGGGTAACGACAGACGGGGGTTCGTTAGGTAATGACAGACGGGGGTTCGTTAGGTAACGACAGACGGGGGTTCGTTGGGTAACGACAGACGGGGGTTCGTTAGGTAATGACAGACAGGGTTTCGTTAGGTAACGACAGACGGGGGTTGGTTGGTAACGACAGACGGGGTTCGTTGGGTAACGACAGACGGGGGTTCGTTAGTGTAACGACAGACGGGGTTCGTTGGGTAACGACAGACGGGGGTTCGTTGGGTAACGACAGACGGGGGTTCGTTGGGTAACGACAGACGGGGGTTCGTTGGGTAACGACAGACGGGGGTTCGTTAGGTAATGACAGACAGGGTTCGTTAGGTAACGACAGACGGGGGTTCGTTGGGTAACGACAGACGGGGGTTCGTTGGGTAACGACAGACGGGGGTTCGTTAGGTAACGACAGACGGGGGTTCGTTGGGTAACGACAGACGGGGGTTCGTTGGGTAACGACAGACGGGGGTTCGTTGGGTAACGACAGACGGGGGTTCGTTGGGTAACGACAGACGGGGGTTCGTTGGGTAACGACAGACGGGGGTTCATTAGGTAACGTTACGGAACGACAGACGGGGGTTTGTTGGGTAACGACAGATGGGGGTTTGTTACGTAACGACAGACGGGGGTTCGTTACGTAACGACAGACGGGGGTTCGTTAGGTAACGTTACGTAACGACAGACGGAGGTTCATTAGGTAACGTTACGTAACGACAGACGGGGGTTCGTTGGGTAACGATAGACGGGGGGGTTTGTTGGGTAACGACAGACGGGGGTTCGTTAGGTAACGTTACGGAACGACAGACGGGGGTTTGTTGGGTAACGACAGATGGGGGTTCGTTACGTAACGACAGACGGGGGTTCGTTAGGTAACGTTACGTAACGACAGACGGGGGTTCGTTGGGTAACGACAGACGGGGGTTCGTTAGGTAACAACAGACAGGGTTCGTTAGGTAACGACAGACGGGGGTTCGTTGGGTAACGACAGACAGGGGTTCGTTGGGTAACGACAGGCGGGGGTTCGTTGGGTAACGACAGGCGGGGGTTCGTTGGGTAACGACAGACGGGGGTTCGTTGGGTAACGACAGACGGGGGTTCGTTGGGTAACGACAGGCGGGGGTTCGTTGGGTAACGACAGGCGGGGGTTCGTTTGGGTAACGACAGGGCGGGGGTTCGTTGGGTAAACGACAGGCGGGGGGTTCGTTAGGTACGACAGACGACAGCCTTTGGGTTACCCAACGAACCCCTGTCTGTCATTACCCAACGAACCCAACGAACCCCCGCCTGTCGTTACCCAACGAACCCCCGTCTGTCGTTACCCAACGAACCCCTGTCTGTCGTTACCCAAAGGAACGAACCCCCGCCTGTCGTTACCCAACGAACCCCGTCTGTCGTTACCCAAAAGGCGGGGGTTCGTTGGGTTCGTTGGGTAACGACAGACGGAGGTTCGTTGGGTAACGACAGACGGGGGTTCGTTGGGTAACGACAGACGGGGGTTCGTTGGGTAACGACAGACGGGGGTTCGTTGGGTAACGACAGACGGGGGTTCGTTGGGTAACGACAGGCGGGGGTTCGTTGGGTAACGACAGACGGGGGTTCGTTGGGTAACGACAGACGGGGGTTCATTAGGTAACGTTACGGAACGACAGACGGGGGTTTGTTGGGTAACGACAGATGGGGGTTCGTTACGTAACGACAGACGGGGGTTCGTTACGTAACGACAGACGGGGGTTCATTAGGTAACGTTACGGAACGACAGACGGGGGTTTGTTGGGTAACGACAGATGGGGGTTCGTTACGTAACGACAGACGGGGGTTCGTTAGGTAACGTTACGTAACGACAGACGGGGGTTCATTAGGTAACGTTACGTAACGACAGACGGGGGTTCGTTGGGTAACGATAGACGGGGGGGTTTGTTGGGTAACGACAGACGGGGGTTCGTTAGGTAACGTTACGTAACGACAGACGGGGGTTCGTTGGGTAACGATAGACGGGGGGGTTTTGTTGGGTAACGACAGACGGGGGTTCGTTAGGTAACGTTACGGAACGACAGACGGGGGTTCGTTACGTAACGATAGACGGGGGGGGTTTTGTTGGGTAACGACAGACGGGGGTTCGTTAGGTAACGTTACGGAACGACAGACGGGGGTTTGTTGGGTAACGACAGACGGGGGTTCGTTACGTAACGACAGACGGGGGTTCGTTACGTAACGACAGATGGGGGTTCATTAGGTAACGTTACGTAACGACAGACGGGGGTTCGTTGGGTAACGACAGACGGGGGTTCGTTACGTAACGACAGACGGGGGTTCATTAGGTAACGTTACGTAACGACAGACGGGGGTTCGTTGGGTAACGACAGACGGGGGTTCGTTACGTAACGACAGACGGGGGTTCATTAGGTAACGTTACGTAACGACAGACGGGGGTTCGTTGGGTAACGACAGGCGGGGGTTCGTTGGGTAACGACAGACGGGGGTTCGTTAGGTAACGACAGACGGGGGTTCGTTGGGTAACGACAGACGGGGGTTCGTTGGGTAACGACAGACGGGGGTTCGTTAGGTAACGACAGACGGGGGTTCGTTGGGTAACGACAGACGGGGGTTCGTTGGGTAACGACAGACGGGGGTTCGTTAGGTAACGACAGACGGGGGTTCGTTGGGTAACGACAGACGGGGGTTCGTTGGGTAACGACAGACGGGGGTTCGTTAGGTAACGACAGACGGGGGTTTGTTACGTGTTTATTTTTATTAGAAATCGTATTTTTGAGAATGAGAACGTATGAGTGTGAAGAACGTTAAACACGTTATGTTTTCTCTCCCACAACAGCTGTCTGATAAATGGGGTCACTGAAGAGGTCAATGCAGGCATCACACACACACACACACACACACACACACACACACACACACACACACACACACACACACACACACACACACACACCTTATTCCACTGACGACCCCCACCCCTGTTCCACATTCCCAAACCAAATAACTCAAGGTTATTGGTGGAGGTTCTCTCAGCGGGCCGCTGCACCACCCCCATGCTTTCTCGATCCCTCATCTGAAATCAGATAAATCAACAGACCTGGAGGAAGGGCAGAGCCACAACCCCCCCTTTAATACCCCCAGGGTTTAACAAACCTTACAACGTGTAGTCAGTCATAACTAATGTTACTAATAATATGTCATTATATAAAGATATTAATGATTACAGTTAATAATGATAATTATAATAGTGTTGGGATGAAATTTTTATTCATTTATTGTCCGCTTAATTCTCTACTAGGGTCAGGGGGGGGGTGTTCCCCATGCCCATCAAGGGGAGAACGTTTCGGGCGCTGGGCAGATACACCCAGGACAGGGTGCCAATCTATCTCTGGGCACACACTGATAGGAGAACATGCTAAGCACCAAGTCACCAAGTCACCGCACCGCCCTTATATATATATATCCATCCATTATCTTCTACTTTGTCCTCTATTAGGGTCGCGGGGGAGGGGGGGAGGTTCCCCATGCCCATCCAGGGGAGAACGTTTCGGGCGCTAGGCAGATACACCCAGGACAGGGTGCCAATCTATCACTGGGCACACACTCACTCACACAGACACACTCTATATGGGGCAATTTGGAGAACTCAATTGACTTGATCCATGTTTTTGGACTGTGGGAGGAAACCGGAGAACCCGGAGGAAACCCACATGGACACAGGGAGAACATGGCAACTCCACCCAGATCGGGATTCGAACTGGGAATCCCTAGTGCTGAAAGGAGAACATGCGAAGCATAAATATATCCATCCATCCATTATCTTCCGCTTTATCCTCTATTAGGGTCGAGGGGGGGGGGTTCCCCCATGCCCATCCAGGGGAGAACGTTTCGGGCGCTGGGCAGATAGACCCAGGACAGGACACCAATCCATCGCTGGACACTGACTCACACACACAGACACACTCTATATGGGGCAATTTGGAGAACTCATTTGAAATTGACCTTGATCCATGTTTTTGGACTGTGGGAGGAAACCTGAGAACCCGGAGGAAAGCCACGCGGACACGGGGCGAATTTGAACCGGGAATCCCTAGTGCTGAGAGGAGAACGTGCTAACCACTAAGCCACCGTGCCGCCCTGCCCTTATATGTACAGTATATATATATATAGATAATTTATTCTTACCGTCGTTTCCATGCTGCTGTATGTAACGCTGTGGTTCTGTAAGCAGGTTAAATGAACGCACACATGCTTTTAAAAGCAAAGCGAGAAACAGGATCATTTGCCCAAAGAATCAGCCTTTAAGAGCGTTCACACGAGAAACGAGGAGAACCAATTAAAAGCAATGTGCCGCCGGGCCACCGCGCACCGTGCTTCAGAATACATTATCACGCCGAGACAGCCTGAAGTCGTTCAGGTGCCGAGCTGGGATGAGGCCAAGTCATGAATTTTAATGCCGAGGTCGTCTCCGAAAGTAAAGAGAGCAACACGAGGCAGGCTGGGTGATCAGTGACGGCGGGAAAGCTTTTCTGAATCTTCTATAAAATTAATAATTATAATAATAATAATAATAATAATAATAATGGGTGGCACGGTGGCTTAGTATTTAGCACGTTCTCCTCTCAGCACTAGGGATTCCCGGTTCGAATCCCCATCTGGGTGGAGTTTCCATGTTCTCCCCGTGTCTGCGTGGGTTTCCTCCGGGTTCTCCGGTTTCCTCCCACAGTCCAAAAACATGGATCAAGTCAATTGAATTCTTAAAATTGCCCCATATAGAGTGTGTCTGTGTGAGTGAGTGTGTGCCCAGCGATGGATTGGCGTCCTGTCCTGAGTGTATCTGCCCAGCGCCCGAGACGTTCTCCCCTGGATGGGCATGGGGAACCCCCCCCCCCCCCGCGATCCTAGTAGCGGAGAATAATGGATGGATGGATGGATGTACAGGGTGTCACGATGGCTTAGTGGTTTGCATGTTCGCCTCTCAGCGCTAGGGATTCCCGGTTCGAATCCCCATCTGGGTGGAGTTTCCATGTTCTCCCCGTGTCTGCGTGGGTTTCCTCCGGGTTCTCCGGTTTCCTCCCACAGTCCAAAAACATGGATCAAGTCAATTGAATTCTCCAAATTGCCCCATATAGAGTGAGTCTGTGTGAGTGAGTGTGTGTCCAGTGATAGATTGGCGCCCTGTCCTGGGTCTATACCGGAAAACCCAGAGGAAACCCACGCGGACACGGGGAGAACATGGAAACTCCACCCAGATGGGGATTCGAACCGGGAATCCCTAGTGCTGAGAGGAGAACATGCTGATCACTAAGCCACTGTGCCGCCCTATTTATTTTTCATTCATTCATTGTCTTCCGCTTTATCCTCTATTAGGGTCGCGGTGGGGTTCCCCATGCCCATCCAGGGGAGTACGTTTCGGGTGCTGGGCAGATACACCCAGGACAGGACGCCAATCCATCGCTGGGCACACATTCACACACACACACACACTATATATGGGGCAATTTAGAGAACTCAATTGACTTGATCCATGTTTTTGAAATGTGGGAGGAAACCGGAGAACCCGGAGGAAACTCACGCGGACACGGGGAGAACATGGAAACTCCACCCAGATGGGGATTCGAACCGGGAATCCCTAGTGCTGAGAGGAGAACGTGCTAACCACTAAGCCACCGTGCCGCCCCAATCTAGACATAGTAAGCAACAATAAAATTAAGTAGAAAATAAATTTAAAAATAAAAGAAATAAAATCAGAGATTATAGGCAATTCTGAAAAGGTACGTTTTGAGACTCGACTTAAACTGTGAAATGGAGTCCAAATTCCTGAAGTCGGGAGGCAGAGCATTCCATAGCCTAGGGGCAGAGCTACTGAAGGTTCTACCTCCCATGGTTCTAAGGCACCATGCAAGGTACCAAAATTGCTCCTAAAGACGCCATCTTCCCATAAAGACTCGCTTTCCGATCGACTCCCGGCCTTTCTGTTATTTAAGCGGTCAGTGGTAACCCTCGGCTGGTAAAATACCCCGTGGATGACCACTCACTCCTCACTTACCCCATTACGGCTCGGACAAAAGAGCAATTCGAGCTCAGCCTCAAATCAATAGCGAGAAATCTGATCAAACGGCCATGTTGTCGGGGGCAACACTTTCATCACATGTTCTCCTCTCACAGGGTCGTCGATACTGCATTATGAATGGGCCCGGCGGTCAGAACATCAGCGCAAAACGGACACTTATGCTCTGAGCTGCAGGTTCTGACCGCCGCACTCCAGAAGCCCGGACACGTCAATATGAAACACGACCGCCGCTGATCAGGAGAACATCCATCCATCTACTCATACATTATCTTCAGCTTAATCCTCTATTAGGGTCGGGGGGGGGTTCCCCATGCCCATCAAGGGGAGAACGTTTCGGGCGCTGGGCAGACACACTCTATATGGGGCAATTTGGAGAACTCAATTTTCTTGATCCATGTTTTTGGACTGTGGGAGGAAACCGGAGAACCCGGAGGAAACCCACGCTGACACGGGGAGAACATGGAAACTCCACCCAGATGGGGATTCGAACCGGGAATCCCTAGTGCTGAGAGGAGAACATACCAACCACTAATCCACTGTGCCGCCATTTATTAGTTACTGTATATTGGATAAAATTCATTCATTCATTATCTCCCGCTTTATCCTCTATTAGGGTCGCGGTGGGGTTCTCCATGCCCATCCAGGGGAGAACGTCTTGGGTGCTGGGCAGATACACCCAGGACAGGGCACCAATCTATCACTGGGCACACACTCACTCACACACACACACTCTATATGGGGCAATTTGGAGAATTCAATGGACCTCGATCCATGTTTTTGGACTGACTAAAAGTGTCCAATAAATGACCAAATGTAATATAAATGTAATATAAATGTAATATAAATGTAATGTAATGTAATGTAAATGTAATATAAATGTAATATAAATGTAATATAAATGTTATATAAATGTAATGTAAATTTTATATAAATGTAATGTACAGTAAATGTAAAGCTGCTTGGTGTCAATGTGCTATTGTAAAAAAAAAAAAGCTCTATAAATAAATGACTTCAACTTTTAAACCTACGAATGGAATCAGTTGTTCTGTGAGCCGGCAGCGTTGAAACCGCGGGTGTGTCGGTGTTTTGCGACTTGCATGAATCTATATGCACTCGCATGTTCTATTAGTGACGTACGGAACTTCCTCTGTGGTTTAAAGAGCAGGAACGCTGACTCAGCAATGTAAAGACCCAGCTCTGGTGCTCGGGGTGAAGCGTACGTACTGCATTATGAGACGATATAAACATCTCATTACTGACTACAAACATTTAACATGGACTTTTATTTTCACAAACATAAACATAACATATAGCAGCACCGTGGCTTAGTGGTTAGCATGTTCTCCTCTCAGCACTAGGGATTCCCGGTTCGAATCCCAATCTGGGTGGAGTTGCCATGTTCTCCACCGTGTCTGCGTGGGTTTCCTCCGGGTTCTCCGGTTTCCTCCCACAGTCCAAAAATCATTGATCAAGTCAATTGAGTTCTTCAAATTGCCCCATATAGAGTGTGTGTGTGAGTGAGTGTGTGCCCAGCGATAGATTGGCGCCCTGTCCTGGGTCTATCTGTCCAGCGCCCGAAACGTTCTCCTCTGGATGGGCATGGAGAACCCCCCACCCCACGACCCTAATAGAGGATGAAGCAGAAGATAATGGATGGATGGGTTGGGTAGTTCCGGTGTGGCAGCACGGTGGCTTAGTGGTTTAGCATGTTCTCCTCTCAGCGCTAGGGATTCCCGGTTCGAATCCCAATCTGGGTGGAGTTGCCATGTTCTCCACCGTGTCCGCGTGGGTTTCCTCCGGGTTCTCCGGTTTCCTCCCACAGTCCAAAAATCATGGATCAGTCAATTGAGTTCTCCAAATTGCCCCATATAGAGTGTTTGAGTGAGTGAGTGTGCGCCCAGTGATAGATTGCCGCCCTGTCCTGGGTCTATCTGCCCAGCGCCCGAAACGTTCTCCCCTGGATGGGCATGTGGAAACTCCCCCCCCCCCCCGACCCTAGTAGAGGATAAAGCGGAAGATAATGGAACTGAAATATCACACAGTGAGGGTAGAACTGAGGGGGTGGACCTGATAAACCGTCTGCTGAGTGTAGAACAGTGCCCCCTGTGTTCACAGCCTTAATTGAATTTGCACATTTCTGCACATGCAGACTGGAATCATGGGAACAGCTGCTGCCGTGCGACATGTTAAGCACACTGGTATAACTCACTTCATCAGCAGTGACATGCAGCCCAAACACACCCAATAATGCATACAGTTACGCTGCGAGTCCCCCCCCCCCCCCCCGACAGCTGGAGGACGCAGTGCGCCGGTCTCAGCACAAAGTCGTTATAAGAGCCGGCGTTCTGAAGACACGTCCCCATAAAGTGTTTACAGTGAGCATTACACAGCTCTCTGAGACACAGAGCAGCCGCAGGGAGGGTTTAACTGTCCTCACATGATTTCAGGAGACTAATAAAGACTTTAAATGAACTGAAGAAAGAACATTACAGCACGGCAAGAACACGTCTGAGTCCAGCTGACCTTCCAGTCTGATGCACAAGAGAGCGAGACGAGAACATACTGCTGTATGGAATTAATATGACACGGGATATTATATATTAAAAAAAATATATATATATATAAATTGCCCCATATAGAGTGTGTCTGTGTGAGTGAGTGTGTACAGCGAAGGATTGGCGCCCTGTCCTGGGTCTATCTGCCCAGCACCCGAGACGTTCTCCCCTGGATGGGCATGGAGAACCGCCTTGCGACCCTAATAGAGGATAAAGCGGGAGACAATGAATGAATATATATATACATACACGCACACACACACACACACACACACACACACACTGTGCGCATATATATATATGTATATATATATATATATATAATATATATATATATATATATATATATATATATATATATATATATATATATATATATATATATATATATAAAAATTCCATATATATATGGAATTTTTTTTTTATATTTTTTAGATATATATATATATATATATATATATATATATATATATATATATATATATATATATATATATATATAAATTCAGTTCGTATATATATATATATATATATATATATATATATATATATATATATATATATATATATAAAGCAATTTTGACTTGATCCATGTTTTTGGACTGTGGGAGGAAAGAGAACCCGGAGGAAACCCACGCGGTCACGGGGAGAACATGGCAACTCCACCCAGATGGGGATTCGAACCAGGAACCCCTAGCGCTGAGAGGAGAACATGCTAATCACTAAGTCACCGTGCCGCTCTGATTTCAGGCACCACATGAAGGAGTAAATGAAGGTGGTGGGGATTTATCAGCTGCTGATCCCACTTCCTCTGTTTGGTGTTAATCTGCAGAACCGATCGGTCGCTCGTCAGATCCTCAGATCAGACCTGATCAGCGGATCGCTGCACACGCACCTGAGGGCAGTGATTAAAAGCCCTTTAACGGAACGTTAGAAAGAGGAAAGCTCAGAACAATCAGAGGAAACGCAGACGGACTAGAGAACCCAGAACTTTACATTGTCAGTGTTCTTGTTGAAGTGTGCTGCAGGTTCAACTGACGGCGCGGAGCACTTCCCCTTTAACGGAACATGCCACGGCCGTCTTGCATTCAGTTTCCCACAGAAACTCGGACGGACGTCACTTCAGCACCAAGTTCCACCAAAGTTCCACCGCGAATACCGTCCTCCAGTCAGAGGACGATTTTGCTGAGAGCGAAAACAAGGCCACAGTGACGGGTTGCACAACTAGAACATGTTCTACTACATGACGTTTAAACGGGCAGCATGGTGGGGTAGTAGTTAACACAACTGCCTCTCAGAGCAGGGGATTCGAGGTCAATTTACTGCTTTAAATTGCCCCTATGGCACAGTGGCTTAGTGGTTAGCATGTTCTCCTCTTAGCACTAGGGGTTCCCGGTTTGAATCCCCATCTGGGTGGAGTTTCCATGTTCTCGTGTCCACGTGGGTTTCCTCCGGGTTCTCCGGTGTTTTCCCGCAGTCCAAAAACATGGATGAAGGTTAAGTGAGTTCTCCAAATTGCCCCATTAAGAGTGTGTGTGTGTGTGAGTGAGTGTGAGTGAGTGTGTCCTCAGTGATAGATTGGCCCAGATCTGCCCAGCGCCCAAAACGTTCTCCCCTGAATGGACATGAGGAACCCCCCTCTACCCTAATAGAGGATAAAGAGAAAAACAATGGATGGATGGAATTTGCCCCTAGATAGTGTGTGTGTGTGTGTGTGTGTCCACCCTGTCCTGGGAGCATCAGCCCAGCGCCCGAAACGTTCTCGCATGGATGGGTATGGGGAACTCTAACAAAGGAAAAAGCAAGATCCGGCCCGTGATCCGAGTTCGAGTTCTCCCTGTGTCCACATGGGTTTCCACCATGTTCTTCGTCCAAAAAAATGGATTCAAGGTGAATAGGCTGATTTAAATTGCCAGGGCAGGGCACCAATCCATCGCTGGGCACACACTCACTCACACAGACACACTCTATATGGGGCAATTTGGAGAATTCAATTGACTTGATCCATGTTTTTGGACTGTGGGAGGAAACCGGAGAACCCGGAGGAAACCCATGTGGACACGGGGAGAACATGCAAACTAAACCCAGATTGGGATTCGAACCGGGAATCCCTAGAGCTGAGAGAAGAACATGCTAAATACTAGGTCACCATGCCGCCCTACGAACACTAATTAAATATTCATTCATTCATCCATTATCTTCTGCTCTATCCTCTATCAGGGTCGCGGGGGGGGGGGGGGTTCCCCATGCCCGTCCAGGGGAGAACGTTTCGGGCTCCTGGCAGATACACCCAGGACAGGGGGGCAATCTATCACTGGACACACACTCACTCACACAGACACACTCTATATGGGGCAATTTAGAGAACTCAATTGACTTGATCCATGTTTTTGGACTGTGGGAGGAAACCGGAGAACACGGAGGAAGCCCACACAGACACGGGGATAACATGGAAACTCCACCCAGATGGGGATTCAAACCGGGAATCCCTAGCACTGAGAGGAGAACATGCTAATCACTAGGTCACCTTGCTGCTCTACGAACACTAATCAAATATTAGTGTTTGATATTCATAAATCCCGTAAGTCTGTGGATCTGTTTTCAGTTGTTCCACAGAGGTGCTGACGTTCTGTAAAGTTCTTTACCTGCAGAATGATGAGTCGCTTAAAAAAGAGCCGAAAAAAGGAAGCGGCTCTCCAGCTGAGGAGAACGTTCTGGTTGAGGAAAGAAGAAAGGGCAGATGTGAAAGTGCCATGAACTACAGCTTTTACTTCTGCAACTGACGAGAAGAACCTCTCAGAACTTTATTCAGACAGCAATAAACAATCCTCAACAGAAACAGACCAACTGCCCCCGGGGCAAACGTGAGGATCTGCAACGGCGCCTCCGTCAGCGTGGTGCAACAACACGGAGATACAGAGACACGTCAGGGGTTCTACAAGCACCACTGAATTCAGATCTGATGTACACATCACTGCAGCCGGCATGGTGGCTTAGTGTTTAGCATGTTCTTCTCTCAGCGCTAGGGATTCCCGGTTCGAATCCCAATCTGGGTGGAGTTTCCATGTTCGTCCCGTGTCCCCGTGGGTTTCCCCCGGGTTCTCCGGTTTCCTCCCACAGTCCAAAAACATGGATCAAGATCAATTAAATTCTCAAAATTGCCCCATATAGAGTGTGTCTGTGTGAGTGAGTGTGTGTCCAGTGATGGATTGGCGCCCTGTCCTGGGTCTATCTGCCCAGCACCCGAAACGTTCTCCCCTGGATGGGCATGGGGAACCCCCCCCCACGACCGTAATAGAGGATATAGCAGAAGATAATGGATGGTCCAACAACACGGAGCTATACAGACACGTCAGGGGTTCTACAAGCAGCACTGTATTCAGATCTGATGTACACATGTACACACAATATGGGTGGAGTTTCCATGTTCTCCCCGTGGGCTTCCTCCGGGTTCTCCGGTTTCCTCCCACAGTCCAAAAACATGGATGAAGTCAATTGAGTTCTCCAAATTGCCCCATATAGAGTGTGTCTGTGTGTGTGAGTGTGTGCCCAGTGATAGATTGGTGCCCTGTCCTGGGTGTATCTGCCCAGCGCCCGAAACGTTCTCCCCTGGATGGGCATGGGGAACCCCCCCCCCCAGTGACCCTAATAGAGGATAAAGCGGAAGATAATGGCTGGATGCTGATTACCAGAGTTAATCAAAGGAGATTAACAAAGAGTGTATAAAACAGACGGACTACAGAATGTAATTTTAGAACTACAAACAGTCCATCTATATGGTAAGAGGATCTGTAGAACAGAGAGAACATGCGCTAGACTTTGCCGGATGGTTCTTACAGAACACAGACCGTATGTCCTGTGACGGTGGTAGCAGTTGGTTCCCCGACATGAGAACACACTTTGTGGACAGTTGTTCACAGATGTCGAGCCCAGCAGAGCGGGTGAGAACACGCCCGGTCACTTCACAGCCATCGCCGAAAAGATAGAACAAGTTCTTTCATTAAGGTTCCGGCAGCAGCTCGAGATCTTGACGCTCTTCCAGCATTGAGACAACTGGAATGTTGGTTCCTAACCCGGCAGTAACAGAACCGAATCCTTTAGGTTTCATTCAAACTCAGAACTGAGGAAACAACAAGTCAGAGAGCTACAGGAGAACCTGCTAATCTGGGTGGAGTTTCCACGTTCTCACCATGTCACATGGGTTTCCTCCGGGTTCTCCGGTTTCCTCTCACAGTCCAAAAACCATGGATCAATGTCAACTGAATTCTCCAAATTGCCCCATATAGAGTGTGTTTGTGTGAGTGAGTGTGTGCCCAGTGATGGATTGGCGATTCAAGGTAAATTGGCTGCTTTAAATTGCCCCTTATAGTGTGTGTGTGCCCACTCTGTTCTGGGTGTATCTGCCCAGCGCCCGAAACGTTTTCCCCTGGATGGGTATGGGGAACCCCCCAGCGACCCTAACAGAGGATAAAGCGAGATAAATGGGGCGGCACAGTGGTTTGGCGGTTAGCATGTTCTCCTCTCAGAGCTGAGGTTCCAGGTTCGAATCCTGTTCTGGGTGGTTTCCATGTTCTCACCAGGTCACGTGGTTTTCCTCCAAGTTCTCAGGTTTCCTCCCACAGTCCAAAAACATGGATTCAAGGTAAATGGGCTGCTTTAAATTGCCCCTACATAGTGTGTTTCTGTGAGTTTGGGTGTAAGAAGTGACAGTGGCAAGACAAAAGTTATTTTTAGGAAGAAACCTGTCAGGGACGGCACGGTGGCTTAGTGGTCAGCACATTTGCCTCTCAGCACTGGGGATCCAGATTGGGGAACCCCAATTCTCCAAATTGCCCCATATAGAGTGTGTCTGTGTAAGTGCGTGTGTGTCCAGTGATAGATTGGTGTCTATCTGCCCAGCGCCCGAAACGTTCTCCACTAGAAGGATTCATTGCCAATGGGGACCAATCCTGTCAAGTCCCAATCTGGGTGGAGGTTCCACGTTCTCCCTGTGTGTTTCCTCTGGGTTCTCCGGTTTCCTCCCACAGTCCAAAAACAAGGACTCAAGGTAAATAGAATGCTCCAAATTGCCCCATATAGAGTGTGTTTGTGTGAGTGAGTGTGTGTCCAGCGATTGATTGGCGCCCTGTCCTGGGTGTATCTGCCCAGCGCCCGAAGCGTTCTCCCCTGGGAGGATTAGTTGGCCAATCCGGTCAAGTCCCAATCTGGGTGGAGGTTCCATGTTCTCCCCGTGTCCGCGTGTGTTTCCTCCGGGTTCTCCAGTTTCCTCCAACAGTCCAAAAACAAGGATTCAAGGTAAACAGAATGCTTCAAATTGCCCCATATAGAGTGTGTTTGTGTGAGTGTGTGCATGTCAAGCGATTGATTGTCACCCTGTCCTGGGTCTAAATGCCCAGCGCCCTAAACGTTCTCCCCTGGGAGGATTAGTTGGCCAATCCGGTCAAGTCCCAATCTGGGTGGAGGTTCCACGTTCTCCCCGTGTCCGCGTGGGTTTCCTCCGGGTTCTCCAGTTTCCTCCCACAGTCCAAAAACAAGGATTCAAGGTAAATAGAATGCTCCAAATTGCCCCATATAGAGTGTGTTTGTGCGAATGTGTGTCCAGCGATTAATTGGCGCCTTGTCCTGGGTGTATCTGCCCAGCGCCTGAAACGTTCTCCACTAGAAGGATTCGTTGGCAATGGGGACCAATCCGGTCAAGTCCCAATCTGGGTGGAGGTTCCACCTTCTCCCCGTGTCCGCGTGGGTTTCCTCCGGGTTCTCCAGTTTCCTCCCACAGTCCAAAAACAAGGATTCAAGGTAAATAGAATGCTCCAAATTGCCCCATATAGAGTGTGTTTGTGTGAGTGTGTGTCCAGCGATTAATTGGCGCCTTGTCCTGGGTCTATCTGCCCAGCGCCCGAAACGTTCTCCCCTAGAAGGATTCGTTGGCAATGGGGACCAATCCGGTCAAGTCCCAATCTGGGTGGAGGTTCCACCTTCTCCCCATGTCCGCGTGGGTTTCCTCCGGGTTCTCCGGTTTCCTCCCACAGTCCAAAAATGTCCTGTAGTCTGTGGTTTTGCTGCCATTCTGGAGGCTCTTTGCTCAGAAGAAGCCTTTTGAGTTTTCACTGTCAATTATTTCTGCTCATTGATGCCAGAAGGGTTCTCGGGATGGAACTCGGCCGTCACACAGATGAGTGGTGATTGCGTCTGTGCACCGAGTCCCACAGCAGCATAATGACTGTTATTAAAGCTATGATATTCAGCTCCAACACTGACAAACAGGCTTCTGAAGAACACGTTCCCCTGTGGTGTGCGGCTCCTGTGGTGGGAATGTGAGAATGTTTACATGGCTGCTGGAATTCAGATGAAAGAGCTCTGATGAGTTCCACAGCAGAACGCAGAGGAACAGAAACAGATTCCTGAGTAAATTCATCAAGAACACGTCTCAGAAAACATAGGGTTCTGGTCCTTAAATCTGATTGGCTGAGCTGTTTGTCCAGTTGGGTTGGGCCAATGCATCGTCCAAGTCAACGTAATCCATTCATCCATATCTCCTCTATCAGGGTCGCGGGGGGGGGGGGGGGTTCCCCATACCCATCCAGGGGAGAACGTTTCGGGCGCTGGGCAGATACACCCAGGACAGGGTGGGCACACACTCACATACAGTATGTAGGGGCAATTTAAAGCAGCCAAATTACCTTGAATCCCTGTTTTTGGACTGTGGGAGGAAACCTGAGAACCTGGAGGAAACCCATGTGATATAGTGAGATGTGGAAACTCCACCCAGATCAGGATTCAAACTGGATCCCCAGCACTGAGAGGAGAACATGCTAACCATGGGAGGGGGGGTTCCCCATGCCCATCCAAGGGGAACGTCTCGGGTGCTGGGCAGATACACCCAGGACAGGGTGCCAATCTATCGCTGGGCACACACTCACTCACTCACACAGACACACTTTATATGGGGCAATTTGGAGAATTCAATAGACTTGATCCATGTTTTTGGACTGTGGGAGGAAACCGGAGAACCCGGAGGAAACCCATGCGGACACGGGGAGAACATGGAAACTCCACCCAGATGGGGATTCGAACCGGGAATCCCTAGAGCTGAGAGGAGAACATGCTAAACACTAAGCCCCTCGACGTAATCGATTATGGAGAAAAAAAAAAAAAAAAAAAAAATGTATAAATAAAAAACAAATTATAAAATAAATAAATAAATAAAATTTTAAATAAATAAAAAATAAATAAATAAATAAAATAAAATACATTAAAAAATAAATAAATAAACAAATGAATAACTAAATAAATGTATAAATTAAAATAATTGTATAAAATAAATAAATAAATAAAATAAAATTTAAAATAAATAAATAAATGTATGAATAAATAAATAAATGTATATATAAATAAATTAAATAAATTAATTAAATAAAAATAAATAAATAAATGTATAAATAAAATAAAATAAATAAATGTATATATAAATAAATAAATAAATAAATAAATAATGTATATTATAAATAAATAAATAAATAAATTTAAAATAAATAAATAAATGTATAAATAATAAAAATAAATAAAAAACGACGTGTCAGCAAAATGGCGGCGCACTACTGAAAAAAATGGATTTATCCGAAGCAGAGCAGCTAAAAATCAGCCGCGTGCATCTGAAATGTGGAAGCACTTCACACAGATACAACGGCGTGATGTTCTGTCAGATTTACAGAGTGGAGATAACAGTACGACTGCGGAACATCAGCGCCGTCTGCGCAGCCAAACAGTGACAGGTTCACTTCACTTTTTCTTATCACATTTCGTATCTTATCACATTATTTTAAGACTTTTAACACATTTAACATGTTTCTGTTGTTATTATTACATTACTAACCGTTTCCTCAACGTTCTGTAAAAACATGCAGCTTTATTAAATATGACTTATTCACCCTGTTTTCAGATCTCATTCAGAACAATTTAAATATCCGTGCTTCTATAGATTCATTCATTCATTATCTCCCGCTTTATCCTCTATTAGGGTCGCGGGGGGGTTCTCCATGCCCATCCAGGGGAGAACGTTTCGGACGCTGGGCAGATACACCCAGGACAGGACTCCAATCTATCACTGCTGGGCACACACTCACTCACACAGACACACTCTATATGGGGCAATTTTGGAGAATTCAATTGACTTGATCCATGTTTTTGGACTGTGTGAGGAAACCGGAGAACCCGGAGGAAACCCACGTGGACATGGGGAGAACATGGAAACTCCACCCAGATGGGGATTCGAACCTGAATCCCTAGCGCTGAGAGGAGAACATGCTAAACCACTAAGCCACCGTGCCGCCCCTGCTTCTATATAGTCCAGAAAAATTAAATAGTCATAAAAATATGTTTTTTTTAAGAGAGAGAGAGATAGATGGGTCGCGGGGGGGTTCTCCATGCCCATTCAAGGGGAACGTCTCGTGCGCTCGGCAGATACACCCAGGACAGGACGCCAATCTATCACTGTGCACACACTCACTCACACAGTCCAAAAACATGGATCAAGTCAATTGAGTTCTCCAAATTGCCCCATATAGAGTGTGTGTGAGTGAGTGAGTGTGTGTCCAGCGATAGATTGGCATCCTGTCCTGGTTGTATCTGCCCAGCACCCGAAACGTTCTCCCCTGGATGGGCATGGGGAACCCCACCGCGACCCTAATAGAGGATAAAGCAGGAGATAAGGGATGGATGGAATATACTCTTCTGGGGCGACATCTTAGTGGTTAGCATGTTCTCCTCTCGGTGACAGGGATTCAGGTTTGAATCCCAATCTGGGTGGAGTTTCCATGTTCTCCCCGTGTCGGCGTGAGTTTCCTCCGGGTTCTCCGGTTTCCTTCCACAGTCCAAAAACATGGATCAAGGTCAATTGAATTCTCCAAATTGCCCCATATAGAGTGTGTGTGTGTGAGTGAGTGTGTACCTAGCAATGGATTGGCGTATCTGCCCAGCGCCCGAAACGTTCCCCCAATGGATGGGCATGTGGAACCCCCCCCCTCCGTGACCCTAATAGAGGATAAAGCGGAAGATATTGAGATGAGGGGGCGGCACGGTGGCTTAGTGGTTGGCATGTTCTCCTCTCAGCGCTGGAGATCCAGGTTCAAATCCCCAGGCGTCCTGTCCTGGGTGTATCTGCCCAGCGCCCAAAACGTTCTCCCCTGGATGGGGAACCCCCCCCCGCGACCCTAATAGAGGATAAAGCAGAAGATAATGGATGAATGAAAACGTTACACAAAGGCTCATCATGTGTTTGGCTGACGCATGCGCCCCCCACTCGAGCACCCCGGTTCTAACGCTTCCCTCCGCTCGGCTCGTCGTCTGCGGTTCTTCGTGCTGTTATTGTGTGCAGTCGGCGTTCTGACGGCCTGCGCTTCATACCCATAATCAGCGTCATGGCGGCGCCGGGTCCGACCCCGTCATTACAGCCGCCGAAAACGAGCCTCACACTCAGAGAACGATATGATGAGCGGCGGGAGCGGCGCGCAGAACAATATTACGCTCAGCTGAAGAACACAGACGGGTCCATCGTTCCTCATCTTGCTTACGAGCGTCTGCCGGAGTTCTCCACCCAAACGTGGACGCAGTCCCTCACCCGTCCACCGCACCGATTACACACCGAGACACACGAGCTCAGGCTTCAGGCTTCTCTGTGGACGCCTCCGCAGAATGAATCCCGCAGAACATTAGAATACAGACCCCCCCCCCCTTAGTGGTTGGCACGTTCTCCTCTCAGCGCTAGGGATTCCCGGTTCGAATCCCAATCTGGGTGGAGTTTCCATGTGCTCCCCGTGTCCGCGTGGGTTTCCGCTGGGTTCTCCGGTTTCTTTCTACCTACCTATCTTTCTATCTAACTAGCTACCTACCTAACTATCTATATATCTACCTATCGGTCTACCTTTCTACCTACCTACATATCTACCTACCTATCTTTCTGACTATCTACTGAATTTTCTACCAAACTAACTAACTAACTAACCAACCAACCATCTTCCTACCTACATATCTACCTAACTAACTACCTGACTAGCTACCTAACTATTTACTGAATTTTCTATCTAACTAACTACCTACCTAACTCTATGTATCTACCTATCTGTCTACCTTTCTACCTAACTAACTATCTACCTACCTACCTACCTAACTAACTATCTACTAAATTTTCTACCTAATTAACCATCTTCCTACCTACTTCTCTTTCTATCTAACTAGCTACCTACCTAACTATCTATGTACCTACCCATCAGTCTACATTTCTACCTACCCATCTACTGAATTTTCTACCAGACTAACTAACCATCTTCCTACCTATCTATATTTCCATCTAACTATCTATCTACATATCTACCTGACAAACTAACTATCTGACTAGCTACCTAACAATCTACTGAATTTTCTATGCAACTAACTAACTAACTAACTAACTAACCATCTTCCTACCTACCCATCTTTCTATCTAACTACCTAACTATCTATATATATACCTATCGGTCTACCGTTCTACCTACCTACATATCTACCTACCTATCTTTCTGACTATCTACTGAATTTTCTACCAAACTAACTAACTAACCAACCATCCTCCTACCTACATATCTACCTAACTAACTACCTGACTAGCTACCTAACTATTTACTGAATTTTCTATGTAACTAACTATCTTCCTACCTACTTATTTTTCTATCTGTCTAACTAACTAACTAACTAACTAACTAACTAACTAACTAACTAACTAACTAACTAACTAACTAACTACCAATCTTTCTAACTAACTATCTACCCGTCTATCTATTAATCTATCAGGTTGTATGTTTTTAAAACTCCTGTCTTGCACTGAATTAAGATGGCTTGTGGAGTTGAAGCAACAGAACCGTTGAGCTCAGCGTGGGGGGGGTGGGGGGTGTTAAGGTGTGGGGTGTTAAGGTGTGGGGGGTTAAGGTGTGGGGGGGTGGGGGGTGTTAGGGTGGGGGGGTGTGGGTGTGGGGAAGCAACAAATGTGTGATGAAAAAAGAATTGGTGAGAAAGGCGCGGCACAGCATGGGAGGTGCAGCTGGGTGGATGCTTGAGCAGCAGGCGGCAGTGAGCGAGGGTTCCGCCGGCTCTGAGGTGTGTGAGGTTGGATGGGCATGGGGAACCCCCCCCCCCCCGCGACCCTAATATAGGATAAAGAGAAAGATAATGTTCTCCTCTCAGCACTAGGGATTCCCGGTTCGAATCCCAATCTGGGTGGAGTTTTCATGTTCTCCCCGCGTCCGCATGGGTTTCCTCCGGGTTCTCCGGTTTCCTCCCACAGTCCAAAAACATGGATCAAGGGCAACTGAATTCTCCAAAATTGCCCCATATAGAGTGTGTCTGTGTGAGTGAGTGAGTGTGTGCCCAGCGATGGATTGGCGTCCTGTCCTGGGTGTATCTGCCCAGCACCCGAAACGTTCTCCCCTGGATGGGCATGGGGAACCCCCCCCCCCCCCACGACACGATAGAGGATAAAGAGAAAGATATTGAGATGAGGGGGCGGCACGGTGGCTTAGTGGTTTAGCATGTTCTCCTCTCAGCACTAGGGATTCCAGGTTCGAATCCCAATCTGGGTGGAGTTTCCATGTTCTCCCTGTGTCCACCGGGTTCTCCGGTTTCCTCCCACAGTCCAAAAACATGGATCAATTGAGTTCTCCAAATTGCCCCATATAGAGTGTGTCTGTGTGAGTGAGTGTGTGCCCGGCGATAGATTGGCGTCCTGTCCTGGGTGTATCTGCCCCCCCCCGCGACCCTACTATAGGATAAAGCAGAAGATGATGGATGGAGGGATGGGGTTCATTGGTTCCTCGTCTGTGAAACTGATTGTGGAACAGCTCAGCTCTGTTCTATTCAGCTCAGAACATTGACATGCACAGCCTGTCCGTCGTGGCCCTCGCAACCATTGTCCAAAATGTCCCTCATCGTCTCCTCTGGCACGTCCCCGAATCAAGTTCACACTCCGCTCACCCGGAGCGATCAGATAATGTTGGTCAACAGCTCCAGAACCCAGACCCAAAATACAGACGCTAACCCAATAAACGGGTTCTAATCCCATCAGTGCGCGCCCACAGCTCTCCTGTTTCAGCTGTGCTCGGGGATGAGGGACAGGAAATCACATCAGAGCTCCCGCTGATGGGATTGGCGTCCATTACGCACCCATTAGCAGAGCGATGAGGCTTACTGGATCCAGAACCGCAACAGAACGTATGGGATCTGCGGTCTGGAGGTCCAGGATTACGTGCTGAGTGGCTCACTGATGAAGCAGATAATCCAAGACGTTTCCTCAGACCTCTCAGAAGAGCCGGGTTCTGATGAGACACGGGTTCTGATGAGACACGGGTTCTGATGAGACACGGGTTCTGAAGAGACACGGGTTCTGAAGAGACACGGGTTCTGAAGAGACACGGGTTCTGAAGAGACACGGGTTCTGATGAGACACGGGTTCTGATGAGACACGGGTTCTGAAGAGACACGTCAATACGGATCGATACGGCCTTCACTTTCATTCCATCCATCCATCGTCTTCCGCTTTATCCTCTATTAGGGTCGGGGGGGGGGGGGTTCCCCATGCGCATCCAGGGGAGAACGTTTTGGGCGCTGGGCAGATACACCCAGGACAGGGCACCAATTTATCACACAAACACACTCTATATGGGGCAATTTGGAGAACTCAATTGACTTGATCCATGTTTTTGGACTGTAGGAGGAAACCCGGAGAACCCGGAGGAAACCCACGTGGACACGGGGAGAACATGGAAACTCCACCCAGATGGGGATTTGAACCTGGATCTCCAGTGCTGAGAGGAGAACATGCTAAACCACTAAGCCAACGTGCCACCACCTTATCTCATTATCTTCCGCTTTATCCT
>JAFMOC010001266.1:0-28999 GCA_019802505.1 Corydoras sp. C115 | reverse complement strand
GTCCTGGTGTATCTCCCAGCGCCCCCTTGGGATGGGCATGAAAACCCCCCACGACCCTGAAAGGGGCAAAGCCGAAGATAATGGTGATGGATGTTTGTGAGGGCCTGACCATAAAAACAAAACCTCGGGGACAAAAAAAACAAAAACACAATGGACTACAGTCTTAAATTGAAAAACTAAAAAACTCCACCCTTATGGAAAGTGGGGAAAATGGAGCAAGAAGGGGGCGTGTCCAGATTTTTGAGGGATAATGACATCCATCCACCATTATTTTCCCGTTATCCTTACGTGGGGGGGGGGGGTCAAATTTAAAATTTCTATGTTTAAATTATGGGCGCGGTGGCTTAGGGGTTTTCATTTTTCCCCTCTAACCCTGGGTTTCCCCGGTTTTCAAACCCCACTGGTACGTTTCCATTTTTCCCCCCGTGTTCCCCGGGGGTTTCCGGGGGTTTTCTCCGTTTCCTCCCACAGCCCAAAAAACATGGATAAGTCAATTGAGTTCCCCAAAATTTGCCCCATTAGAGTGTTCGGGGTTGATGAGTGGGAACCCCCCGCGACCCCCCGCTTTATCCTGCTAACCACAAGCCCCGGCCCCCCAAATATAGAATGAAGCGGAAGTAATAAATGAATAAATGAAGAATTATTATTATTATTATTTTTATTATTATTATTTTTTATTATTATGGGGTTGGTTTAGGTTTAGCATGTTCTCCTCTCCACAGGGATTCCCTTTTCGAACCCCAAATCTGGGTGGTTTCCATTTCCCCCCCCGTGCCCCCGCGTCAAAGTTGCCTGAACTGAGGATAAAATAAAGGGTCGCAATAAAACCAAACAGGGGATCGCCGTCGATTCCCCAACTTGAAGCGTTTCAGAGCGGAATCCGTTAATTTGTGTTAATGTATGATTATGCTGTAGCACTTCTGATTGGCGTAATTAAGCGAATCTGCCCGAGGCGAGTCGGAAAAATGAGTACGCCACAAAATTAATTACCAGCCGCTCGGAAGCCATGCTGAATTCCGCAGCACACATGTTTTCAGTCATTAAGAGGCGAGCAAACAACAAGCCAAGTCAGTCTGGTGAACCCTAGGGGGACTATTTTAATTGAAGCAGACAAAGCTTCCAACAAATCGCTGCTTATTTTTAGGGCGGCTTGCTCGAAATACATTTAATAAGTTTCGATGCTAACAGAGCAATGTATTATGGGAGCAGCGGAATGTCGACCCCCCTAGTACTATGTTACACCCTTTAAACTGTGATCTGAGTTTTATGGGGGCTAAATAGAGATGTTTGGTCATTTTCGTGGCTATTTTTTAATATTAAGACATGCCCTTTCTATTATTTCCCATATATGAGGTCTTGTAATCCTCTACTAGGATTGGGGGGGGTTCCCCATGCCCATCCAGGGGAGAACGTTTCAGATGCTGGGCAGATACACCCAGGACAGGGTGCTAATCTATCACTAGAGACACTCACTCACACAAACACACTCTATATGGGGCAATTTGGAGCATTCTATTGACCTTGATCGTTGTTTTTGGACTGTGGGAGGAAACCGGAGAACCCGGAGGAAACCCATGCGGACAGGGGGAGAACATGGGAACTCCATGTCGAACCTGAATCCCTTGTGCTGAGAGGAGAACATGCTAAACACTAAGCCATCTAGGCTCATAGTCAGTTTCATCCATCCATCCATCCATTATCTTCTGCTTTATCCTCTACTAGGGTCGCAGGTGGGGTTCCCCATGCCCATCCAGGGGAGAACGTTTCGGGCACTGGGCAGATACACCCAGGACAGTGTGCCAATCTATTGCTGGGCACACACTCACTCACACACACACTCTATATGGGGCAATTTGGAGAACTCAATTCAACTTGAACCATGTTTTTGGACTATGGGAGGGAACCGGAGAACCCGGAGGAAACCCGGGGAGAACACGGAACAGACAGACACGGGGAGAACATGGAAACTCCACCCAGATTGGGATTCGACCCGGGATTTCCTAACGCTGAGAGGGGAGAACATGGAAACTCCACCCAGATTGGGATTCGACCCGGGATTTCCTAACGCTGAGAGGAGAACATGCTAACCACTAAGCCAAGGTGCCGCCGATTTAAAGCAATCAAATAAACTTGAGGGTGGCATAGTGGCATGTTCGAGTCTCAGCGCTGGGGATTCCACGCTTCCATGTTCTCCTCGTGTCTATGTGGGTTTCCTCCGGGTTCTCCGGTTTCTTCCAACAGTCCAAAGACATGAATTGAGTGTTCTAAATCGCCCCATATAGAGTGTGCCTGGGTAAGTGAATGTGCAAAGAGATTGACGCCCTGTCCTGGTTGTATCTACTTGGAGCCAAAACGTTCTCCCCTGGATGGGCATTGGGGAACCCCCCCCCCCGCGACCCTAGAAGAGGATAAAGCGGAAGATAATGGATGGATGAATCAATGAAATGACCTTGAATCCATGTTCATTCAGTACTTATGAGGCTCTTAGTGTTGGGCAGATACACCCAGGACAGGACGCCAATCTATCACTGGACACACACTCACTCACACAAACACACTCTATATGGGGCAATTTGGAGAATTCAATCTACATGTTTTTGGACTGTGGGAGGAAACCGGAGAACCCGGAGGAAACCCACGCATACACGGAGAGAACATGGAGACTCCACCCAGATTGGGATTCGAACCTGAACCTCTAGCACTGAGAGGTGAACGTGCTAACCAATTAAATTAAAGAAATTCAAGAAATACACAAATATTTGACAACAGTATATGAAAACCTGCTGCTGTGGTGCTTTAAACCGAGGAAGTCTGCATCTATGGACATCCGCCAGGTTCTCCTCGGCCTTCACTCTACGAGAAGCCTTCAAGATGAATTGGAATGTGAATTGGCGAAAATAAAATTACAAAACCCCAAGACACATCGCAAGAACACAGCTCAGGACGCCATCTCGCTCGTTTGCCATGATGGATGTGGAACCCGTAATGCATGGAAATGTCACGTCATCGGTTCACAACACATCCTCTGGAAGGCAGGCTGCGAGATACGCTAATGCAAATCCAAGCTGCGCTAGCTCCATGTTCCAAGCTGGACTGAGCCGGGCTTATTCAAGCCAAGGTAATTAAAGCCAAGCGACACCATTTTTAATGGAACACTGCATTGATTTCTATTTCCTGTTTTCCCAACCAGACCAGTCACAGAGTTCCACATGCACCATCAAGACAACTTTATATATTCCTCCAATTATCGTCCATGTTCTCAGTTCCACTTCCTGTAAAGATGGACTTTGTAGTTCTACAAATCCAATCTGTAGTCCATCTGTTTGTGGATTACTGTACATACTGTGTACTCTGTTCTAATGGTCAGGAGCCCAATAGAGCCACCACAGAGCAGGGATTATGTGGTTGGTGTTCTCCATGCCCATCCAGGGGAGAACGTTTCAAGCGCTGGGCAGATACACCCAGGGCAGGACGCCACACACTCCCTCACACAGACACACTCTATATGGGGCAATTTGGAGAATTCAATTCACCTTGATCCATGATTTTGGATGTGGGAGGAAACTGGAGAACCCGGAGGAAACCCACGCAGACACGGGGAAAACATGGAAACTCCACCCAGATGGGGATTCGAACCAGGAATCCCTAGTGCTGAGAGGAGAACATGCCAACCACTAAGCCACCGTGCCACCCTTAACACATCATCTGTTGCTTAATCCTATACTACAGAATATAGAGTCACGGGGGGGGGGGGGGGGGGGGGGGGGGGGGGGGGGGGGGGGGGGGGGGGGGGGGGGGGGGGGGGGGGGGGGGTCCCGATGCCCATCAGGGGAGAACGTTTTGGGCGCTGGGAAGATACACCCAGGACAGGACGCCAATCTATCGCGGGGCACACACTCACTTATACAAACACACTCTATATGGGGCAATTTGGAGAATTCAATTGACCTTGATCCATGTTTTTTTGTACTATGGGAGGAAATCAGAAAATCAGGAGGAAACCCATGGGGACACGGTGAGAACATGGAAACTCCACCCAGATTGGGATTCAAACTAGGAATCCCTAACGCCGAGAGGAGAACATGCCAACCACTAAGCCACCATGCCCCAATCAACACATCATCTATTGCTTAATTCTATACTACAGAGTATAGAGTCGTGGGGGGGGGGGGGGGTTCCCCATGCCCATTAGGGGAGAACGTTTTGGGCGCTGGGCAGATACTCCCAGGACAGGACGCCAATCTATCGCTGGGCACACACTCACTCACACAGACACAATCTATATGGGGCAATTAGGAGAATTCAATTCAATTAACTTGATCCATGTTTTTGGACTGTGGGAGGAAACCGGAGAACCCGGAGAAAACTCACGGGGACACGGTGAGAACATGGAAACTCCACCCAGATTGGGATTCGAACCAGGAATCCCTTGTGCTGAGAGGAGAACATGCTGACCACTAAGCCAGCAATTGTTTAAATTGCCCTACAGTAAAAAGGCATAAGTCATTTCCAGAGATTATGTGTCCTGCACCTCGGCTCGTACACACGGCGTTATGTTCCGCTAATAGATTTTGTGTCATTTCAATTTTGGCTTCATATCTCAGCACCTCTGGGGAGACGCAGCCATTACGCTCGGCGGCGCTCTGCGCTCCTCATTCATTCTCAATTAGAAAAGACGGAGCACGTCGTCTGGAAGCCTAAGAGTAAATGAAAGCCACTATATAACGCAATCAGGCCTTCAATTGAAAATATACAAGCACGGCCCGTTGATAGCGCAAATAAATGCTTCGTTTAACTCGTAGCGTCTCACACGAATGCCGTGCAATTATCGCAGGCGTCTGTGACAGCCTAAACAAAACGAACGTGCACTCAACACCCCTTTCTGTTGGGGCTTCGAACGGCTTTAGTGAGAAAAGCCAAATAAATGGCGTTCGCCGCGATGCCTAATCAGCAACACCTTCCAGGGATGTTTGGGAAAGCCATTAAAACTAGATTTACACCTTCCCTGGATGTTTTCGATATCAGGATTTAGAATTATGCACTTTTTAGTGACCACCTCGCTTTTAAAAGCCCACTCTAACTTAATAATGGGCTGATCTAATAATCGGAGCCTCCATACTTTTGCTTTGGCAGGGGATGTTACGATTCCTGCTAAACTAATGTTGCCATATGCATCTCAAACCACTCCCAAGTGTGGTCTCCGTGTAACAACGACGCTAAATTCCAAGTTCGAGTCCTTTATTTATATAGAGCTTTGTACAATAGGGCATTGTCACTATGTTGTAAGCCTTTAAACCCCCAACAAGCTAGCCGAAGTGACAGTGGCAAGACAAAACTCCCTGTTATGTTGTTATTTTAAGGAAGAAACCTTGTGAGGACCAAGACTCAGAGGGGGACTCATACACCTTGAGTGTCCGGAAGGCATCAGTAGTGTAGATGAACCCATCCATCCATCCATCCTTTATCTTCCACTTTATCATCTATTAGGGTCGTGGGGGGGGAGGTTCCCCATGCCCATCCAGGGGAGAACGTTTCGGACGTTTGGTAGATACACCCAGGACAGGACGCCAATCTATCTCTGGACACACGCTCACTCACACAGATACACTCTATATGGGGCAATTTGGAGAATTCAGTTAACCTTGATCCATGTTTTTGGACTGTGAGAGGAAACCGGAGAACCCGGAGGAAACCCACGCGGACACGGGGAGAACATGCCTAATCAGCAACACCTTCCAGGGATGTTTGGGAAAGCCATTAAAACTAGATTTACACCTTCCCTGGATGTTTTCGATATCAGGATTTAGAATTATGCACTTTTTAGTGACCACCTCGCTTTTAAAAGCCCACTCTAACTTAATAATGGGCTGATCTAATAATCGGAGCCTCCATACTTTTGCTTTGGCAGGGGATGTTACGATTCCTGCTAAACTAATGTTGCCATATGCATCTCAAACCACTCCCAAGTGTGGTCTCCGTGTAACAACGACGCTAAATTCCAAGTTCGAGTCCTTTATTTATATAGAGCTTTGTACAATAGGGCATTGTCACTGTGTTGTAAGCCTTTAAACCCCCAAAGAGCAAGCCGAAGTGACAGTGGCAAGACAAAACTCCCTGTTATGTTGTTATTTTAAGGAAGAAACCTTGTGAGGACCAAGACTCAGAGGGGGACTCATACACCTTGAGTGTCCGGAAGGCATCAGTAGTGTAGATGAACCCATCCATCCATCCATCCTTTATCTTCCACTTTATCCTCTATTAGGGTCGTGGGGGGGGAGGTTCCCCATGCCCATCCAGGGGAGAACGTTTCGGACGTTTGGTAGATACACCCAGGACAGGACGCCAATCTATCTCTGGACACACGCTCACTCACACAGATACACTCTATATGGGGCAATTTGGAGAATTCAGTTAACCTTGATCCATGTTTTTGGACTATGGGAGGAAACCGGAGAACCTGGAGGAAACCCACGCGGACACGGGGAGAACATGCCTAATCAGCAACACCTTCCAGGGATGTTTGGGAAAGCCATTAAAACTAGATTTACACCTTCCCTGGACGTTTTCGATATCAGGATTTAGAATTATGCACTTTTTAGTGACCACCTCGCTTTTAAAAGCCCACTCTAACTTAATAATGGGCTGATCTAATAATCGGAGCCTCCATACTTTTGCTTTGGCAGGGGATGTTACGATTCCTGCTAAACCAATGTTGCCATATGCATCCCAAACCACTCCCAAGTGTGGTCTCCGTGTAACACTGACGCTAAATTTCAAGTTCAAGTCATTTATTTATATAGAGCTTTGTACAATAGGGCATTGTCACTGTTTTGTAAGCCTTTAAACCTCCAAAGAGCAAGCCGAAGTGACAGTGGCAAGACAAAACTCCCTGTTATGTTGTTATCTTAAGGAAGAAACCTTGTGAGGACCAAGACTCAGAGGGGGACTCATACGCCTTGAGTGTCCGGGCAGCATCAGTAGTGTAGATGAACCCATCCATCCATCCATTATCTTCCACTTTATCCTCTATTAGGGTCGTGGGGGGGGGGGGGTTCCCCATGCCCATCCAGGGGAGAACGTTTCGGACGTTTGGTAGATACACCCAGGACAGGACGCCAAACCTTGATCAATGTTTTTGGACTGTGGGAGGAAACCGGAGAACCCAGAGGAAACCCACGCGGACACGGGGAGAACATGCCTAATCAGCAACACCTTCCAGGGATGTTTGGGAAAGCCATTAAAACTAGATTTACACCTTCCCTGGACGTTTTCGATATCAGGATTTAGAATTATGCACTTTTTAGTGACCACCTCGCTTTTAAAAGCCCACTCTAACTTAATAATGGGCTGATCTAATAATCGGAGCCTCCATACTTTTGCTTTGGCAGGGGATGTTACGATTCCTGCTAAACTAATGTTGCCATATGCATCTCAAACCACTCCCAAGTGTGGTCTCCGTGTAACACCGACGCTAAATTTCAAGTTCAAGTCATTTATTTATATAGAGCTTTGTACAATAGGGCATTGTCACTGTTTTGTAAGCCTTAAAACCCCCAACGAGCAAGCCGAAGTGACAGTGGCAAGACAAAACTCCCTGTTATGTTGTTATTTTAAGGAAGAAACCTTGTGAGGACCAAGACTCAGTGGGGGACTCATATGCCTTGAGTGTCCGGAAGGCATCAGTAGTGTAGATGAACCCATCCATCCATCCATCCTTTATCTTCCACTTTATCCTCTATTAGGGTCGTGGGGGGGTGGTTCCCCATGCCCATCCAGGGGAGAACGTTTCGGACGTTTGGCAGATACACCCAGGACAGGACGCCAATCTATCTCTGGACACACGCTCACTCACACAGATACACTCTATATGGGGCAATTTGGAGAATTCAGTTAACCTTGATCCATGTTTTTGGACTATGGGAGGAAACCGGAGAACCTGGAGGAAACCCACGCGGACACGGGGAGAACATGCCTAATCAGCAACACCTTCCAGGGATGTTTGAGAAAGCCATTAAAACTAGATTAACACTAACTCTATTAGGGTCGTGGGGGGGTGGTTCCCCATGCCCATTCAGGGGAGAACGTTTCGGGCGTTTGGTAGATACACCCAGGACAGGACACCAATCTATCACTGGGCACATGGAGTTTCCATGTTGTCCCCGTGTTTGTGTGGGTTTCCTCCGGGTTCTCCAGTTTTCTCCCACAGTCCAAAAACATGGATCAAGTCAATTCATTCCTTCATTATCTTCCGCTTTATCCTCTATTAGGGTCACGGGGGGGTTCCCCATGCCCATCCAGGGGAGAACGTTTCGGGCGCTGGGCAGATACACCCAGGACAGGGCGCCAACCTATCGCTGGGCACACACTTACTCACTCACACACACACACACTCTATAGGGGGCAATTTGGAGAATTCAATTAACTTGATCCATGTTTTTGGATTGTTGGAGGAAACCGGAGAACCCGGAGGAAACCCACACGGACATGGGGAGAACATGGAAACTCCACCCAGATGGGGATTCGAACCTGGAATCCCTAGTGCTGAGAGGCAAAGGTGCTAACCACTAAGCCACCGTGCCGCCGATCAAGTCAATTGAATTCTCCAAATTGCCCCATATAGAGCGTGTCTGTGTGAGTGAGTGTGTGTCCAGTGATAGATTGGCGCCCTGTTCTGGGTGTATCTGCCCTGCGCCCGAAACGTTCTCCCCTGGATGGGTATGGGGAACCCCCCCGTGACCCTAATAGAGGATAAAGCGGAAGATAATGGATGGATGGTTGGCTAGACGATGCAAGAAGGTGGATTTTCAGTGTTATTGGCAAACAGATTACCCCCAACTCCCCTGCCTTCATAAAAACCTACACATCAAACAATAAAATAAATAGAAGGACGGTAACCTGACCCAGCGTAGATGTGGCAGCCAGACAGTATATCTATTTTACATTGAAAAATCCATCATTAGAACCTTCAGGGTCGGGAACGAAAACGTGATTGATTACGGTTCATTACAACAAACTGTGATATTAATTAGTTATTTGATTTTTTTATCTATTGCCAGCTCAACTGTAAAGAAAGTCTGGAGTCATTGTCTCTCTCATCCCTTGTCCAAGATGCAAAGTCCTTAATGACATCCCAGTTCATTCATTTATTGAGCCATTATCTTCTGCTTTATCCTCTATTAGGGTCAGGGGGGGGTTCCCCATGCCCCTCCAGGAGAGAACATTTCGGGCGTTGCGACATGACGCCAACTATCACCGGACACACTCACACACTCACAGAGACTATATGGGGCAATTTAGAACAGTCGATTTTACATTGAATCCACACAGATACACTCTATATGGGGCAATTTGGAGAACTCAATTGACTTGATCCATGTTTTTGGACTGTGGGAGGAAACCGGAGAACCCGGAGGAAACCCACACAGACATGGGGAGAACATGGAAACTCCACCCAGATGGGGATTCGAACCGGGAATCCCTAGCGCTGAGAGGAGAACATGCTAACCACTAAGCCACCATGCCGCCCCATCCTTATTTAATGCATTGCCAAATAATTGGCACTACTTTGGCATCATGATGCTTCTAGAACTTCTAGAACTCTGAAACTAAATAGTGCGGCCCGGTGGCTTAGTGATTAACATGTTCTCCTCTCAGCACTAGGGATTCGAATCCCAATCTGAGTGGAGTTTCCATGTTCTCCCCGTGTCCACGTGGGTTCTCCGGTTCTCCGGTTTCCTCCCACAGTCCAAAAACATGGATCAAGTCGATTGAGTTCTCCAAATTGCCCCATATAGAGTGTGTGTGTGAGTGAGTGAGTGTGTGCCAGCGATAGATTGGCGTCCTGTTCTGGGTGTATCTGCCCAGTGCCCGAAACGTTCCCCTGGATGGGCATGGGGAACCCCACCGCGACCATAGTAGAGGATAAAGTGGAAGATGATGGATGGATGGATGTGAATGCTAAGCATTAATATCGCAGATAAAGGGATCTACGATTAATTTTTGGTTTTAAAGCCTTTGGTTTTTTCTGGGGACTGGTGCTGCCAGCGAGAGAGTGACATCATTTGCATTTGGAGTCCAGCATCCAGTGCTGACTAATCGATCCGATCTAGAACCCAGCAGGAGCAGCGAATGAGCAGCATACAAGAGTCTCAGTCTCAGAAAAATGTGGCTGCTTGCGCTCCACCCCATCCTACTTCATCTGCGAGAGGCTAATGAAAGGGTTGGAAAGAGCTCTGTCAGCCCTCCGCTACCCACACAGGCTGGAGGCTAACAGCTGACAAATGCCCCTGTTTACAGCCGCCGAGACTTTTGCAGCTCATTTCCCGAGCTACAAAACGCCTTGTAATCGTCGGTGGTCAGTAAGATCATCTGCTGCCTGGTGGCGCTGAAGCTTCAAAGCCAAATCTCTCAAACCTTGTTTTTTTCCGTCATTTTGGAAATCTTTTTTCCAGTATTGGGTTACAACACGGGCAGCACGGTGGCTTAGTGGTTGGCATGTTCTCCTCTCAGCGCTAGGGATTCCCGGTTCGAATCCCAATCAGGGTGGAGTTTCCATGTTCTCCCTGTGTCCGCGTGGGTTTCCTCCGGGTTCTCCGGCTTCCTCCCACAGTCCAAAAACATGGATTCAATGTAAAATCGACTGTTCTAAATTCATTCATTCATTATCTCCCGCTTTATCCTCTATTAGGGTCACGGTGGGGTTCCCCATGCCCATCCAGGGGAGAACGTCTCGGGCGCTGGGCAGATAGACCCAGGACAGGGCGCCAATCCATCTCTGGGCACACACTCACTCACACAGACACACTCTATATGGGGCACTCTATATATTTTTTTGAGAATTCAATTGACTGTGGGAGGAAACCAGAGAACCCGGAGGAAACCCACGCAGACACGGGGAGAACATGGAAACTCCACCCAGATGGGGATTCGAACCGGGAATCCCTAGTGCTGAGAGGCGAACGTGCTAACCACTAAGCCACCGTGCCGCCCGTCTGTTCTAAATTGCCCCATATAAAGTGTATCTGTGTGGATTCAATGTAAAATCGACTGTTCTAAATTGCCCCATATAGTGAGTGTGTGAGTGTGTCCTGTGAGTGTGTGAATGTGTCCAGTGATAGATTGGCATCCTGTCCTGGGTGTATCTGCCCAGCGCCCGAAACGTTCTCCCCTGGATGGACATGAGGAAACCCCCACGACCTGGAACATGGATCAAGTCAATTGAGTTCTCCAAATTGCCCCATATGGAGTGTGTATGTGTCTGTCTGAGTGCCCAGTGATAGATTGGCGCACTGTCCTGGTTGTATCTGCCCAGCATCCGAAACGTTCTACCCTGGATGGGCCTGGGGAACCCAATGGGAAATAAAGATTCAGTCTTTATTAATGTTTATTTATTAATGTATTTATTTTTTAACATTTTTAGTCACATTGTAATTGGCATTCCTGATCTGTTCCATGCTTGTTTTGCGTTCTGTAACTAAGCAACCAACTAAAGAGTAGACATCTGTTTAATCAGTACACTCATCACTCATGCCAACCCAACGTGAATTATCATGTGAGTCGCATCCTCCAGGTGTTCAAGATTAAAATGTCTATAGACTGTAGGAGGGAACCTGAGTTCCTGTGTGTGTGTGTGTGTGTGTGTGTGTGTGTGTGTGTGTGTGTGTGTGTAAATATATATATATATATATACCAGGAATGATAGATAGAACGATAGGATGATAGGTGGACAGACGGACGGACGGACGGATGGACGGATAGATAGATGGATGAATGGATGGATGGATGGATGGGTGGGTGGGTGGATAAATGTGGATGGATGGGGATGGATGGATGAATGAATAGATAGATAGATGGATGGATGGATGGATGGATGGATAGATAAATGTGGATGGATGGGGATGGATGGATGAATGAATAGATAGATAGATAGTTAGATGGATGGATGGATGGATGGATGGATGGATGGGTGGGTGGATGGATGGATGGATAGATAAATATGGATGGATGGGGATGGATGGATGAATGAATAGATAGATAGATGGATGGATGGATGGATGGATGGATGGATGGATGAGTGGGTGGGTGGGTGGGTGGATGGATGAATGGATAAATATGGATGGATGGGGATGGATGGATGAATGAATAGATAGATAGATGGATGGATGGATGGATGGATGGATGGATGGGTGGGTGGATAGATGGATGGATGGATGGATGGATGGATGGATGGATGAATGGGTGGGTGGGTGGGTGGGATGGATGGATGGATAAATGTGGATGGATGGGGATGGATTGATAGATAGATGGATAGACAGGCAGGCAGGTAGATAGATATTATTATTATTTGAATGTGAGGTAGCTCAGTGGTTAAATTGTGCAAGGCCCTTAACCCTCATAGGATCTGGACTGCTGTATGGACCAACCATTAAGTTGGGATTATTTTAGGTAAATTTGTCTGCAAAGATAAAATTGTCTGCAAAGTAACCAATGTCAGTGTATACACAACGGCTCAAACGTTTGTTTTTGTCCATTTCCTCCACTTACCATAAAGATGGAGTTTGTAGTTTTACAATTACAATCGTTCTCTATTCTCTGTTGGTCAGGAGCATCACAGAACAGTAGAATTTGGGTGGTGGATTGTTTATCAGTTCTACCATGACACTGATGCAGTGAAGAGTTTTTTTTTAGGTTTGTAGTTCCATTTTTCCACCTCAATGACACTGCTGGGATAGGATACAATAATGCACCAAGCACATAATCCCTGCTCTGTGGTGGTTCTATTGGGGTTCTGACCATTAGAACAGAGTATACACATACCGTGTTTAGTCCACAAACTACAGTCTGGATGTGTACAACTACAAAGTCCATCTTTACAGGAAGTGGACCTGAGAACAAAAAGAAGGCATGTCCAAACTTTTGACTGGAACTGTACTATATTTATATTAAAAAAAAATACATACTTACAAAGTCTGCTCTTATCTTAACAGGAAATATGTCTACATGCTTAACCTCGGTATAAACCCATACGCTGTAAAGCTGTCTGATTCCACAGACAGACAGAACCCAGCAACGAGTGGCCTGCCAACGCTGAATTACCTAAAAATGTACCATAGTGTTCCTCCAAATAATAAAAAAGGTAAAGACTAAGCTGTATATCTTGATATTAAAAAAAAAAAACTCATTAGAAGTCACACTGAGTGTCAGTTATGTAAAATGTGGTGGGTTTAAAATGGAGCCGAATCAGCGACTTTGCCGAGAGCCATGGAAATCAAATCCTAAGGTAAATTTGACTGGAAAAAAATACACGAGCGCTTTAATAGACGATAGATAGATAGATAGATAGATAGATAGATAGATAGATAGATAGATAGATAGATAGATAGATTGGTAAATATGTAAGTAGGTAGATAGGTAGGTAGGTAGGTAGGTAGGTAGGTAGGTAGGTAGGTAGGTAGGTAGGTAGGTAGGCAGGCAGGCAGGTAGGCAGGTAGGTCAATAGATAGGAAGGAAGATAGATAGATAGGAAGGTAGGCAGGCAGGTAGGTAGATAGATAGGTAGGTTGGAAGGTAGGTAGGCAGGCAGGTAGGTAGGTAGGCAGGCAGGTAGGTAGATAGATAGGTAGGTTGGAAGGTAGGTAGGCAGGCAGGTAGGTAGGTAGGCAGGCAGGCAGGTAGGTAGGTAGGTAGGTAGGTAGGTAGGTAGGTAGATAGGTAGGTAGGTAGGTAAGTAGGTAGATAGGTAGGTAGGTAGGCAGGCAGGCAGGCAGGTAGGTAGGTAGGTAGGTTGGAAGGTAGGCAGGCAGGTAGGTAGGTAGATAGATAGGAAGGAAGATAGATAGGAAGGTAGGCAGGCAGGTAGGTAGGTAGGTAGGTAGATAGGTAGGTAGGTAAGTAGGTAGATAGGTAGGTAGGTAGGTAGGTCGATAGATAGGAAGGAAGATAGATAGATAGGAAGGTAGGCAGGCAGGTAGGTAGATAGATAGGTAGGTTGGAAGGTAGGCAGGCAGGCAGGCAGGTAGGTAGGTAGGCAGGAAGGTAGGTAGGTAGGTAGGTAGGTAGATAGGTAGGTAGGTAGGTAAGTAGGTAGATAGGTAGGTAGGTAGGTAGGCAGGCAGGCAGGCAGGCAGGCAGGTAGGTAGGTAGGTAGGTAGGTTGGAAGGTAGGCAGGCAGGTAGGTAGGTAGATAGATAGGAAGGAAGATAGATAGGAAGGTAGGCAGGCAGGTAGGTATGTAGGTAGGTAGGTAGATAGGTAGGTAGGTAAGTAGGTAGATAGGTAGGTAGGTAGGTAGGCAGGCAGACAGGCAGGCAGGTAGGTAGGTAGGTAGGTAGGTAGGTAGGTTGGAAGGTAGGTAGGCAGGTAGGTAGGTTGATAGATAGTAAGGAAGATAGATAGGTAGGCAGGCAGGCAGGCAGGTAGGTAGGTAAAATGACAGAATGATAGATAGATAGATAGATAGATAGATAGATAGATAGATAGATAGATAGATAGATAGACAGGTAGGTAGGTAAATATGTAGGTAGGTAGGTAGGCAGGCAGGCAGGCAGGTAGATAGGTAGGTAGGTAGGTAGATAGATAGATAGGTAGGTTGGAAGGTAGGTAGGCAGGCAGGTAGGTAGGTAGTTAGGTAGGTTGGAAGGTAGGTAGGTAGGCAGGTAGGTAGGTAGGTAGGTAAAACGATAGATAGATAGATAGATAGATAGATAGACAGGTAGGTAGGTAAATATGTAGGTAGGAAGGTAGGCAGGCAGGCAGGCAGGTAGATAGGTAGGTAGGTAGATAGATAGGTAGGTTGGAAGGTAGTTAGGCAGGCAGGTAGGTAGGTAGGTAGGTAGGTAGGTAGGTAGGCAGGCAGGCAGGCAGGTAGGTAGGTAGGTAGATTGATAGGAAGGTAGGGGAAAAAATACGCCGAGCGTTATATTAGAAAGCAAACCTCTTTCAAAACTTTGACGGCCATGCACAGCGTCTATAAACAGCTCATAAACCAACCCAAACAGTGTGGAGCTACAGGACACAGCGCAATCCGCACGATGAGGACCGTCCACTCAATGCTGTGGACGCCAACGCCAACTCTGCTGTGGATAGTGAGCGTCCAGTATTCTCTACACCGTGTTCTGGATATATCTAGAGCTCAGCTCATCATCTGGTGGTGTCCTGCCCTGCTAGACCCCACCGAACACCAGCCCGGGACATCAATCACGGTAATTGGTGGCCGTGGTCCTGGCCGGGCCGGCTGGAAATGATTTGAATGCTCGCATCACACAGAGCTATTTGTGCGTTGGCAGTCTGTGTTTGGAGAATCGGTTCCCCTGGGCGCCGGCCCGTTTGAGAAGGTCCGCTCGTGATGGCCGGGATAACCTTCCTGACCCCGGGGCCTCTCCCGGGACCTTCAGCGAGCCGAGCCTGCAGACCGAGGAGGTGGAAGGAGGCAGGAAGCAGGCGTTTGGCCCCGTCTGACCTCGGCTGATTTTCCTCTCTCTGTGTATTTTTCTCAGCTGTAGAACTCGCTCGCTCCGCTCTCGGCGGCTGATGAAGTGCTACATGACCCGCGTTCTTCAGCGGGAGGAAGTCCAGGGAGCTGCCATCTCTGATATCACTAGCAAAGCACTGAGAGCTGCTGCAGCATCTGGGTTTTTCAACATGAAGCATCCAAAAGACAGTTCAACAACCCGAAAGCCAAAGGAAGTGGACTTAGTTCTTTTTATTTAAAGGAATAAAAAATAATAAATCGGGCGGCACAGGGGCTTCGTGGTTAGCATGTTCTCCTCTTAGCACTAGGGATTCCAGGTTCGAATCCCCATCTGCGTGGAGTTTCCATGTTCTCCCCGTGTCCACATTGGTTTCCTCTGGGTTCTCCGGTTTCCTCCCACAGTCCAAAAACATGGATCAAGGTCAATTGAGTTCTCCAAATTGCCCCATATAGAGTGTGTCTGTGTGAGTGAGTGTGTGCCCAGAGATAGATTGGCGTCCTGTCATGGGTGTATCTGCCCACCGCCCGAGACGTTCTCCCCTGGACGAGCATGGGGAACCCCCCCGCGACCCTAATAGAGGATAAAGCAGAAGATAATGGATGGATGGATGGAATAGCTCAGCTAGATGCAAAGGTTCTCCAAAGAACTCCTGAGATGGTCCACTCATGATCATCGAAGTTATGAGTTGTTCTAAACTCTAATTTAAAATTAAAAGAAGCCAGTTTATTTTATTTAATTCATACTACTTTACTGTAGAAGAATCTGAAATAAATAATAAATATTTTATCATTTACATCAATTAATTATAATAGGGCGGCACGGTGGCTTAGTGGTTGGCATGTTCTACACTGAGGGCTAGAGATTCCTGGTTCGGATCCCCATCTGGGTGGAGTTTCCATGTTCTCCCCGTGTCCGCGTGGTTTTCCTCCGGGTTCTCCGGTTTCCTCCCACAGTCCAAAAACATGGATCAAATCAACTGAGTTCTCCAAATTGCCCCATATAGAGTGTGTTTGTGTGAGTGAGTGTGTGCTCAGTGATAGATTGGTGTCCTGTCCTTGGTGTATCTGCCCAGCACCCGAAACGTTCTCCCTTGGATGGGCATGGGGAACCCCCCGCGACCCTAATAGAGGATGAAACGGAAGATAATGGATGGATTATAAGGCGACATGGCTTAATGGTTAACACATCCGCCTCTCAGCGCTGGGGATCCAGTTTCGAATCCCAAAATGGGTGGAATTTCCATGTTCTGAACCGGTTTCCTCCGGGTTCTCCGGTTTCCTTCCACAGTCCAAAAATCATGGATCAAGGTCAATAGAATTCTCCAAATTGCCCCATATAGAGCGTGTGTGTGTGAGTGAGTGTGTGTCCAGTGATAGATCTGGGTGTATCTGCCCTGTCCTGTCCTGGGTGTATCTGCCCAGCGCCTGAAACGTTCTCCCCTGGATGGGCATGGGGAACCCCCCCGTGACCCTAGTAGAGGATAAAGTGGAAGATAATGAATGGATGGAATTATAAGGCGAGCAACACAATGGCTTAGTGGTTGGCATGTTCTCCTCTCAGCACTAGGGATTCCCGGTTCAAATCCCCATCTGGGTGGTGTTTCCATGTTCTCCCCGTGTCTGCATGGGTTTCCTCCGGGTTCTCCAGTTCCCTCCCACAGTCCAAAAAACATAGATCAAGGTCAATAGAATTCTCCAAATTGCCCCATATACAGTAGAGTGTGACTAGTAAGTCACTCCCCAAACTATACCATAAAAGCTTGCTGCTAAGCTGAAACCCAAAACCAGAACCAAACCTTACCTCCAAGTTGGGACATCTCAAATCTAGTGTGACTAAAATCAAAACGTTTAGGGAATTCAATCCCACAATTACTATTTTCGTCCTTCTTCCTCCACATTTGAGGTTCATTCATTTGAAAACAAGCGTGACATGGCGTTCCTAACTGCACCTCAATTAGCCCTCGTCTCCAAAATGCAGCCTGCTCCCCAAATCCGAAACGTGGCAGTGGCAGTGGCAGTCGTCCGCGGCGGGCCGAGCCCCGGACGGAGCTTAACTGAGGTTATTAATGGGCCACGCAGTCTGCAAAACTGCAGGCCCTCTGCAAACGTATGGCAGACTCATCTGCGGCCATCATCAGCATGTCTGCTAGAGCAACCACACCAAAGCTCCAGCCTGTGGTGGGCATGGCTGATCTCAGAACGCTTCCTAAATCAAAATCTCATTATGGGCCAGCCTGCCAGCCAGCCAGCCAGCCAGCCCGTGGCACCATATGCTCCAACCGGCATGACTTAAACACCGGCGCAATGGCCCCCTCCTCTGACTTTGTCTTTGGATTTCCTCTTGCTGAGCAGGTGCCTCGGTTCCAGATGGACTCCGATTGTCAATCAAACTCTGGTTATTACTTACGTACTTGGCGTTATTAGCTCTAATTAGCTCTCAATCTGGGGCGTCGCCAATTTCCGTCATCCATGGTTCTGTTGAAGCACTGTGGATATGACGATTCCTGGATGGAACCTGGAGGTATATTGGACTGGCGGTCCAGCAGGATGCCCCCAAGGGACACCTGATCACCGTACAGTCTGTACATAGCTGTCCTATGCTGTTGATTGTTGTTGTTGGGCAATGAGTCTTGGTCCTCACAAGGTTTCTTTCTTAAAATAACAACATAACAGGAGTTTTGTCTTGCCACTGTCGCTTCGGCTTACTCTTTGGGGGTTTAAAGTTTATAACACTGTAAAGCTGCTTTGGACGATGTACTATTGTGAAAAGCACTATATAAATAAATTGCTTGAACTTACTATATGGGTCCTATATGGGGCAATTTCGATAGGGCAATTTAGAGCAGCCAGTTTACCTTGAATCCTAGAAAAGCTGCTTTGTGACTGTCCTATTGTAAAAAGCGCTATATAAATAAATTGCTTGAACTTACTATATGGGTACTATATGGGGCAATTTAGAGAGGGCAATTTAGAGCAGCCTGTTTACCTTGAAACCTAGTTTTTGCACTGTGGGACTTTTGGACACACACACACACACATTACAGAGCGTGGGGGTTTAAAGGCTAATAACACTGTAAAGCTGCTTTATGACAATGTACTATTGTAAAAAGTGCTATATAAATAAATTACTTGAATTTACTATATGGGGCAATTTAGAGTAGCCAGTTTACCTTGAATCCTAGTTTTTGGACTGTGGGACTTTTGGACTTTTGGACACACACACATATAACAGAAAGTTTTGTCTTGCCACTGTTGCTTCGACTTGCTCTTTGGTGATTTAAAGGCTTATAACACCGTAAAGCTGCTTTTGGACAATGTACTATTGTAAAAAGCACTCTATAAATAAATTACTTGAACTTAATATATGGGTACTATATGGGGCAATTTCGATAGGGCAATTTAGAGCAGCCAGTTTACCTTGAATCCTAGAAAAGCTGCGTTGTGACTGTCCTATTGAAAAAGCGCTATATAAATAAATTACTTCAGTTGGGGTGGCTTAGTGGTTAGCATGTTCTCCTCTCAGCGCTAGGGATTCAGGAGGTTCCATGTTCTCCCCGTGTCCATGTGGGTTTCCTCCGGGTTCTCCGGTTACCTCCCACAGTCCAAACACATAGATCAAGGTCAATTGAATTCTCCAATTTGCCCCATATACAGTGTGTTTGAGTTAATGAGTGTGTGCCCAGCGATGGATTGGCATCCTGTCCTGGATCTATCCGCCCAGCGCCCGAAACGTTCTCCCCTGGATGGGCATGGGGAACCCCACCGCAACCCTAATAGAGGATAAAGTGGGAGATGATGAATGAATGAATGAATTTGCCCCATTTAGAGTGTGTTTGTGTGACTGAGTGATAGATTGGCGCCCTGTTCTGGGTGTATCTGCCCAGCACCTAAAACGTTCTCCCCTGGATAGGGCTTTTACCAGTTCTGTTAAAAATACCCCCCCCACACACACACACACCCACACACACACTTGGCTGCTGAATGTGAAGGTATATGTGTTTTAACTGTCCAGCATGTTGATCTCCAATCAGTGAATGCTGGGATAGGCTCAAGTAGTTTTTAAACTTAATTTCTTTTTGCCTTAAACAAATATTTACGTGTGTGTGTGTGTGGGGGGGGGGGGTTCCCCATGCCCATCCAGGAAGGAACGTTTCAGGCGCTGGGCAGATACACCCAGGACAGGACACCAATATATCACTGGACACACTCACTGACACAAACACACTCTATATGGGGCAATTTGGAGAATTCAATTGATTTGATCCATGTTTTTGGACTGTGGGAGGAAACCGGAGAACCTGGAGGAAACCCATGCGGACACAGGGAGGACATGGAAACTCCACCCAGATTGAGATTCGAACCGCGAATCCCTAATGCTGAGAGGAGAACGTGCTAACCACTAAGCCACCGTGCCATCCTTCGTCAACACCTTTAACAGCAATATAAAGTAAATGAACGATTGTATCTTCCACTGTCTGCACGTTCTCTTTTTCCTCTTTGAGACCCAGCGGCTCGTTCAGACCATTTTAGACAATTACCGATGAGGGGCTGTTTCCCGACGCACTAGTTTATCTCTGTAAAGATGCTTTCCATGTCATCAGCCAACATTATGAACCTGTCAGAGGCAAGACAAAGTGCTTCACTTTAGAATGGATGATTGCCCCATCAAAGAATATTGGATCGCTGTTTGCAGGTGCTGCTTTTTTGCATCCTAATTATTCAATAGAAATATGAATTCGAAGTGAGACACGACACAGGGTTCTTGCTCTCCATCTGCAATAACAAGAAAAACATACAAAGTATATCCATCCATCCATTATCTTCAACTTTATCCTCTATTGGGGTTGCGGGGGTGGGGGGGGGGGGCATGCACATCCAGGGGAGAACGTTTTGGGCGCTGGACAGATACACCCAGGACAGGACACCAATCTATCGCTAGACACACACTCACTCACACAAACACACTCTATATGGGGCAATTTGGAGAATTCAATTGACTTGATCCATGTTTTTGGGAGGAAACTGGAGAACCCGAAGGAAACCCATGTGGACACGGGGAGAACATGGAAATTCCACCCAGATTGGGATTTAAACCTGAATCCCTAGCGCTGAGAGGAGAACATGCCAACCATTAAGCCACCGTGCCGCCCTTTGTAAAGACATCCATCCATTATCTTCTGCTTTATCCTCTATTGGGTAGCGGGAAGGGGGGGTTCCCCATGCCCATCCAGGGGAGAACGTTTCAGGCGCTGGGAAGATACACCCATGACAGGGCGCCAATCTATCACTGCGCACACATTCACTCACACAGACACACTCTATATGGGGCAATTTGGAGAATTCAATTGACTTTGATCGGCGGCACGGTGGCTTAGTGGTTAGCATGTTCTCCTCTCAGCACTAGGGATTCCCGGTCCGAATCCCCATCTGGGTGGAGTTTCCATGTTCTCCCAGTGTCCGTGTGGGTTTCCTCCGGGTTCTCCGGTTTCCTCCCACAGTCCAAAAACATGGATCAAGGTCAATTGAATTCTCCAAATTGCCCCATATAGAGTGTGTCTGTGTGTCCAGTGATAGATTGGTGTCCTGTCCTGGGTGTATCTGCCCAGCGCCCGAAATGTTCTCCCCTGGATGGGCATGGGGAACCCCCCCCCCCGACCCTGGTAGAGGATAAAGTGGAAGATAATGGATGGATGAATTGACTTTGATCAATGTTTTTGGACTGTGGGAGGAATCCAAAGAACCCGGAGGAGACCCACACGGACACAGGGAGAATGTGGAAACTCCACCCAGATTAGGATTCGAACCTGGAATCCCTAGTGCTGAGAGGAGAACATGCTAACCACTAAGCCACCATATAAGTATATATATATATACTGTAAATTAGTTTTATTGCTTTGGAACACTCGAGAACTAAATCAGTCCTGATAGATCATTGGATCTACGACTGGCTGTGCAATCTCCTCCTGAATGAATCGTTCTTCCCCACAATGCATCATCTGCTACATCTAACCCATTGGGGCAGCTGAGGGTTATCTGAGTGACGGGGTGGAATTGGGTGCTTGAGGCTTAATGTGTCTGCGAGCAGTTTAAGGTAAACAGCGTGAATCTGGACCCCCACCCTGGACTCATTCATTTCTAGAACCCGTGACTGACATCTTCAATATAGCGCAATACCGGCCTCTCGGATATGATATGACCTTTTCGACCCTCCAGGAGGCGTCGTGTCAGTCGTGTTGTTGTGAACTTACCCCACAAAGAGACAATTGCGACTCAACGCTGACTCTAGTACGTCATTAAGTTGCCATTTTGAAGAACTTCAGACATTTGAAGTTGCTTCAGACGTTCATTACAACTCCGTTGGACCAATGGTATGTGGACGGGATGTTGTCTAGAACCCATAGCATTATTATTGAGTTGAGTTGCGGAGCAACTACAACAGCCTCCATTCTTTTTGATCTAGAGTTGCATTTATTGTCCAACTTAGTCCATAAAGATGGACTTTGTAGTTTGATTGTAGGCTCTGTGTTGGATTTTTATCCAGAATTTGAGAAATTTGCATATTTTCTTACGTCTATATGGGTTCCCTTCGGTTCTCTCGTTTACACACAAAGAAAGATGAATTCAACAACCTCTAGCCTTTGAATGTGTCTTTGTGGACTGTCCACCTGGACGTACCAAAGATAGGCTTCATAGAGGTACCCTCTATGATCATTATGGCACGGTGGCTTAGTGGTTAGCATGTTCTCCTCTCAGTGCTAGGGATTCCCGGTTCCAATCCCAATCTGGGTGGAGTTTCCATGTTCTCCCCTTGTCCATGTGGGTTTCCTCTGGGTTCTCCGGTTTCCTCCTACAGTCCAAAAACACGGATCAAGGTCAACTGAATTCTCCAAATTGCCCCATATAAAGTGTGTCTGTGTGAGTGAGTGAGTGTGTGCCCAGTGATAGATTGGCATCCTGTCCTGGGTGTATCTGCCCAGCACCCAAAACATTCTCCCCTGGATGGGCATGGGGAACCCCCCTCGTGTGACCCTAGTACCCTAGTCTTCTAGGATTATGGGGGTTCCCCATGTCCATCCAGGGGAGAACGTTTTAGACGCTGATCCCCAGTGCTGAGAGATGAACATGCTAAACACTAAGGCATCGTTTATTCATTCATTCATTCATTCATTATCGTCCACTTAATCCTCTACTATGGTCAGAGGTTCCTAGAGGTTCCCCATGCCCATCCAGGGCAGATTGTATCCATCCATGTGAGGGCATCCTCACTCACACACACACACACACAAAAACATATATGGAGCAATTTAGAGCATTCAATTTACCTTAATTCCATGGTTTCGGATACACGGACACAGTGAGAACATGGAAACTCCATGATTCAAAGCTGGATCCCCAGCGCTGAGTGGAGAACGTGCTAACCACTAAGCCACCCTGCCACCCCAGGATATAATAATAAAATACATACATTAAAAATAGCCCTTTAATATTTTCTCAAAGCGTGTAATAAACACGGGAAATGTAGCCTGAGGTTTACCTAAGACCGAGAACGCGTTAATGACAGCTACATGCAGTCACATGACTATTTTGGGTTTCTCTTCTGTGGGATTTCTGGTAGTGCCAGCACTAACATAGAAAGACTTTTTCCTTTAACGCAATCTCCTGGACAAATCTATATATTTACAGAAATGTTCTGCAGAATATATACACAGCGGCTTCCTATGAGGCTTGATGTTCCAGAGTGGAGCAGCATCCGGCCGATTCTGCACCGCTGGCCAGGAACTTGGCAGAGCGGCTACTGTGGAACACGCCATTGCTAAATACACGAGGTATTTTCAAAATCCCAATCTGGGTGGAGGTTCCATGTCCTCCCGGTGTCCACGTGGGTTTCCTCCGAGTTCTCCGGTTTCCTCCCACAGTCCAAAAACACGGAGCAAGGTCAATTCAATTGAATTCTCCAAATTGCCCCATATAGAGTGTGTCTGTGTGAGTGAGTGTGTGTCCAGTGATAGATTGGCGTCCTGTCCTGGGTGTATCTACCCAGCGCCCAAAACGTTCTCCCCTGGATGGACATGGGGAACCCCCCCGTGACCCTAGTAGTGGATAAAGCAGAAGATAATGGATTGATGGATAAAATAGTTTCTAATCTGGGTGGAGTTTCCATGTTCTCCTCGTGTCAGTGTGGGTGTCCTCCGGATTCTCCGGAAATATCCATCCATTATCTTCTGCTTTATCCACTATTAGGGTCGCCCCATCCAGGGGAGAATGTTTCGGGCGCTGGGCAAATACACCCAGGACAGGACACCAATCTATCACTGGACACACACTCACTCACACAGACACACTCTATATGGGGCAATTTAGAGCATTTAATTGACCTTGATCCATGTTTTTGGACTGTGGGAGGAAACCGGAGAACCCAGAGGAAACCCACACAGACACGGGGAGAACATGGGAACTCCACCCAGATTGGGATCCGAACCTGAATCCCTAGCACTGAGAGGAGAACATGTTGACCACTAAACTACCATGCCACACTCTCCGGAAATAATTACTAGGAAAAACATTCAGGATGCCAACTGAAGTTCATCCATCCATTATCTTCCGCTTTAACCTATATTAGTGTTGCAGGGGGGTTCCCCATGCCCATCCAGGGGAGAACGTTTCGGGCACTGGGCAGACACACCCAGAACAGGACGCCAATTTCTCACTGGACACACACTCACTCACACACACACACTCTATATGGGGCAATTTGGTGAATTCACTTGACCTTGATCCATGTTTTTAGACTGTGGGAGGAAACCGGAGAACCCGGAGGAAACCCAGGCGGACACAGGGAGAACATGGAAACTCCACCCAGATGGGGATTCAAACTGGGAATCCCCAGTGCTGAGAGGAGAACATGCTAACCACTAAGCTATACCATCAAAGCATATTTTGTATGTTGGGTTTTAATTTTGAAGCTGATTCACATCACATCCTGTTCTCCTGCCTCGGTGTTTGTCGTTGGTTCTATGTGGATTACGCCGCAGCTGTTCCCCGTCTCGAATATGAGAAGTTTATTTGTTTTAGCCCTTTATTCCATTCATCTTCTCGACAATCACTGGACCAATTGTCCTCCTTGTCCTTACTGGTGTGTCATTTCTCCTGCTATATTTGTTGGCTATAAGTTGGAGATATTCGTTATAGTTTGAAAAATTATAAAATTACACTCCCTAATTATATTGTAATTGTACGATCAACATGAAAAACATAAAACTAAGACTAAGTTTATCATGAAAAAAGCAAAAGCAATGAATATAATATATAATATAATATATATAAGGCGGCACTGTGGCTTAGTGGTTAGCATGTTCTCCTCTCAGCACTAGGGATTCCCGGTTCGAATCCCCATCTGGGTGGAGTTTCCATGTTCTCCCCGTGTCTGCGTGGGTTTCCTCCGGGTTCTCCGCTTTCCTCCCACAGTCCAAAAACATGGATTAAGTCAATTGAATTCTCAAAATTGCCCCATATAGAGTGTGTCTGTGTGAGTGAGTGTGTGCCCAGCGATGGATTGGCGCCCTGTCCTGGGTCTATCTGCCCAGTGCCTGAGACGTTCTCCACTGGATGGGCATGGGGAACCCCACCGCAACTCTAATAGAGGATAAAGCGGGAGAAAATGAATGAATGAATCAATATAATATATAATCGATATAAAGGAGAAATGATCATCAGTTTGTATTGTTTTAACATTTAACCCAATTATAGTATAAATAAAATATAGATGAATGGCATGGACGTTCAAGTTGCTCCTGTACAGTGTAGGTGCTGGGATAGGCAAAGCAATGAAAAATATTTACAGTATATATATATATATATATATATATGGAGAATATTTCAAGCACTGGCACCCACGCCAATCTATCACTGGACACATATTCACTCACTCACACAGACACACTCTATATAGGGAAAATTGGATAATTCACTTGACCTTGATCTATGCTTTTGGACGCTGGGAGGAAACCGGAGAACCCGGAGGAAACCCACACGGACATGGGGAGAACATGGAAAACTGGAGAACATGGAAACTCCACCCAGATTGGGATTCAAACCTGGATTACCAGCGCTGAGAGGAGAACATGCTAAACAATTAAACACTAAGCCACCATGCCGCACAGCTTAGATAATGGATGGATACACACACACACACACACACACACACACACACACACACACACACACACACACATATATATATATATATATATATATATATATATATATATATATATATATATATATATATGTGTGTGTGTGTGTGTGTGTGTGTGTGTGTGTGTGTGTGTGTGCACTGAGAGGAGAACATGCACACACACACACACACACACACACATATATATATATATATATACTTATATATATATATATATATATATATATATATATATATATATATATATATATATATATATATATATATATGTGTGTGTGTGTGTGTGTGTGTGTGTGTGTGTGTCTGTGTGTGTGTGTGTGTGTGTGTGTGTGTGTGTGTGTGTGTGTGTGTGTGTGTGTGTGTGTGTGTGTGTGTGTGCATGTTCTCCTCTCAGTGCTGGGAATCCAGGTTCGAATCCTAATCTGGGGGAGATATATATATGTTCTAATTTTGTGTCTTTTAAATCCATAGCCATTAGTCATATCATCTGTTCATGTTAAGCACACTCAGCTGTGATTAGACTTTTGTGTTTCCACCTTGAGCCGTGTACACAATCTCTCTTATCCAGCCAGAGTCTAGAACCGTGCAGGTAATAGGACTGCAGGACGCTGCATGTCTGAACACGCGCTTCTGTTATGGCTACATGAGTTCATGTGTATCATGTCAGTGTGACTAAACGTGTGCTAATATAACAACTATGTGACTTTTCCCTTCCTCACACGGGAGACGTCCAGAGACTCTGAGGGAATGATAGTTCTCTTTTCCGGTGAAGGAATGACATTATAGCCCGAGGTTAGTGGAGAAAACCAATAAAAGGGCTAATGCTATAGCTTATAGCTAACCACTCATTACAGTGAACTCAGGGCTAACCAGCTGACGTACTGTAGCTGTTATGCTTAAATCTTAGTTGAGTACACAATTTGGGTATAAACATGGCAGATTCAGGTCCTGATATCATCCATCCATTAGCTTCTACTTTATCCTCTATCAGGGTCGCGGGTGGGGGCTAGGGGGGGGTTCCCCATGCCCATCCAGGGGAGAACGTTTCAGGCGCTAGGCAGATAAACCCATCTATCACTGGGCATACACTCACTCACTCACACAGACAAACTCTATATGGGGCAATTTGGGGAAATCAATTCACCTTGAACCATGTTTTTGGACTGTGGGAGCAAACCGGAGAACCCGTAGGAAACCCATGCGGACATGGGGATCCCAGGTTCGAATCCCAATCTGGGTGGAGTTATCATGTTCTCCCCATGTTGGCGTGGGTTTCCTCTGGGTTCTCTGGTTTCCTCCCACAGTCCAAAAACGTAAATTTTAATTCTCTAAATTGCCCCATATAGAGTGTGTCTGTCCTCATATCATTAAATTCCATTGAATCCTCTACTAGGGTCGTGGGGGGTGGGGGGTGTTCCTCATGCCCATCTAGGGGAGAACGTCTCGGGCGCTGGGCAGATACACCCAGGACAGGGCGCCAATCTATCACTGGGCACACACTCACTCACACAGATACACTCTATATGGGGCAATTTGGAGTACTCAATTGACTTGATCCATGTTTTTTGGACTGTGGGAGGAAACCGGAGAACCCGGAGGAAACTCATGTGGACACAGGGAGAACATGGAAACTCCAGCCAGATGGGGATTCGAACCGGGAATCCCTAGCGCTGAGAGGAGAACATGCTAACCACTAAGCCACCATGACATCCATCCTGATATCCAAATCACTTACGCAAGAAAACATCTACTAAGTGCTTTCCTGGGACGAAGTTGGAGACACAGTGGATGACATCATGTCCAGACGTATATCACGGTAATATGATAACCATATCTACTTAGCGCACAGCTTTATATCATGGTTACTAAAACTTAGAACCTGTATGTCTTATTACGTGCTAACCGCTACACCACCGTGCCACCCACATGGAAGATAAATTTTGGTATTTTGCAAACAAATGTGTCCCTATTCAATGTGTCTGCAGGCTGCGGGTGGATATCATATCATATCTGTTGAATTATCCTCTATAAGCAAATGGCACCGGTGTCATAACGTTGGATTTCAAACTGACTCGGGGAGAACATGGAAACTCCACCCAGATTGGGATTCAAACATGGATCCTCATGTTCTCCTCTCAGCATTAGGGATTCCAGCGAATCCCGATCTGGGTGGAGTTTCCATGTTCTCCCCGTGTCTGCGTGGGTTTCCTCCGGGTTCTCCGGTTTCCTCCCACAGTCCAAAAACATGGATCAAGTCAATTGAGTTCTCCAAATTACCCCATATAGAGCGTGTCTTTGTGAGTGAGTGAGTGAGTGTCCAGTGATAGATTGGTGTCCTGTCCTGGGTGTATCTCCGAAACGTTCTCCCCTGGATGGGCATGGGGAACCCCCCTGCGATTCTAGTAGAGGATAGAGGAAGATAATGGATGGAGAATGAAAGGCAGGGTGGCAAGGTGGCTTAGTCTTTAGGATGTTCTAGGACCAGGAATTCAGGGTTCGAATCCCAATTTGGGTGGTTCCCATTGTCTCCCCGTGTCCATGTGGCTTTCCGGTCTCCAAAAACATGGATCAAGGTCTATTGAATTCTTCAAATTGCCCCATATAGAGTGTGTATGTGTGCCCAGTGATAGATTGGTACCCTGTCCTGGGTGTATCTGCCCAGCGCCTGAAACGTTCTGCCCTGGATGGGCATGGGGAACCCCCCGCCTGAACCTAGTAAAGGATAAAGCAGAAGATAATGAATGGATGGATGTAATCACCACACGTTTCCTTCCACAGTCCAAAAACATGGATCAAGGTCAATTGAGTTCTCCAAATTGCCCCATATAGAGTATGTCTGTGGGAGTGAGTCAGTGTGTGTCCAGCTGTAGATTGGCGCCCTGTCTTGGGTGTATCTGCCCTGCGCCCGAAATGTTCTCCCCTGGATGGACATGGGGAACCCCACCCCAAACAACCCTAATAGAGGATAAAGCAGAAGATAACGGATGGATGTAATCACCATCTGTTGAATTGGAAACCACCCAGATTCAAACCTGGTTCCTCAGCGCTGACAGGAGAACGTGCTAACCACTAAGCCGCCGTGCTGCTAAAAGTCTGGACACACCTCCTTTTTGCTCCACTTACTGTAAAGATGGACTTTGTAGTTATTACTAACATCATGTCCAGGCATGTTCCGTATGACCTTCAGAGGTTTATATACTCTTTGCAACCACCATAAAATATTTGCCCTATAGACAGAACCTGGATGAAATCCACGGCAGGAGAACGTGGGGAGAACATAGACACTGTACCCAGAGCGGGGTCTCGAACCCGGATCCCCCCAGCGCTGAGAGGCA